>RJWJ010004548.1:0-56157 GCA_004363605.1 Indri indri
TCCAGATCAAGGTGTCGGTATCTGACAGGACTTTCTTCCTGTAACATTACATGGCAGAAAGTGGAAGGGTAAAGAGATGAAACAGGGCTGAACTCTAGTCCTTTTACTAGTCCCATCCAGGAGGACAAGCCTTCATGGATTAATCACCTCATATAGGTCCCATCTCCCAATACTGTTACATTAGCAATTACATTTCCCCAGGAGTTTTGGAGGGGGCAAACAATCAGGCAATAGCATTTCACCCTTGGCTTCCCAAAATTCATGTCCTTTTCCCGTAAAATACATTCATTGCATCCCAATAGCTCCAAAAGTCTTAACTCATTCCAGAATCAACTCAAAAGTCCCAAGTCCAGAGTCTCATCTAAATCAGATGTGACTGAGAATCAAGGTGCTATTCATCCTAAGGCAAATTTCCCTCCAGCTATGAGCCTTCAAATTCAAAGCAAGCTGTCTCCTTCCAAAATACAATGGTAGGGTAAGCATAGGATAGACATTCCCATTCCACAAAGGAGAAACAGGAAAGAAGAGAGGGGTAACTGGTCCCGAGTAAGTTCTAAACCCAAAAGGGCGAATAACCCTAAATCCCAAGTCTTGAGAATAATCTTTTTTGACTCCATGTCCTGCCCTCTGGGCACACTGGGATGGGAATTGTGCCCCTAAGGCCTCAGGCAGCTCTACCACGATGGCTTTGCTAGGCTCAGTGCATGCAGCAGCTCTCACAGGTTGGAGTCTCTTACCTATAGCTCTCCTGGGCTGGCATTGCACACTGCTGGTCCTACAGTTCTGTGGTTTCAGGGGTGGCCCCACTCCCACAGGTCCATTAGGCATTGCCATAGTGGGGTCTCTCTGCAGTGCTTCCACTCCTGAGGCAGGTCTCTGTAGCATCTTTTAAACTCTAGGCAGAGGCAGCCATGCCTCCACAACTTACATAGGCTGTGTGCCTGCAGAATGAGTACTATACGGATGCCACCAAGATTTACAGCTTGTATCTTTAGGAGCAAGTCACACCTGGGCCTGCTTAAGCCACAGCTGGGGAGGCCGAGAAATACTGAGCCAGAACACAAGGGGCAGAGACTTGGGGTGTGGCAGGGCAATGAATGCTGAGGTCCCACATGCACCCTAAGCTCCTTTCTGGAAATCTTTCTGCCCTCAAGGCCCTAGAATTCCATGCCTGTGACTGGTGGGGCAGCCTTGAAGTTATCTGAAATGGTTTTGGGGTCTTTTTCCCATTGTCTTTAGGATTAGAACCTGGCTTTCTTCTGTCTATACTAAACTCTTTATTAAATGGTCCCTTGGCCACATCCTAAATTTTCTCTCCTAAACATGTGTTTTTATTCTTTACATGGCTAGGCTAGGGATTTTCTAAATCTCTGTGTTCTATTTCTCTTTTAATTATAAATTTCATCTTTAAATGGTTTCTCTCTTCTTTCATTTATTATGTGCAGTTATTAATAAGAGAAGCCACGTAGCACCTTAAATGATTTGCTGCTTAGAAATTTCTTCTTCCAGTTATGCTAGTTCATTGCTCTTAAGTTCTTCCTTCCATAAAGCCCTAAGGACACAGGCACAATTCAAACAAGTTCTTTGCCCCTTTATGACCAGGATGGCCCACTCCAGTTTTCAAAACTGTGTTCCTCATTTTCATCTGAGACCTCATCAGAATTGCCTTTACTGGCATACTTTTATCAACATCTGATCACAACCACTGAAGTAATCTCTAAGAAGTTTCAGACTTTCCCTACAGCTCTCCTCTTCTTCTGAGCCCTCACCAGAATCGCCCTTAATGCTCCATTCTGGACAATCTAGGCTTTTTCTAGCCAGCTCCTCTGGATTCTTCTACCCACTCCCCATTACTGAGTTCCAAAGCCACCGCCACATTTTTAGATATTTGTTATAGCAACACTCCACCCCTTTGGTATCAATTTCTGTCTTAGTCTGTTTAATGCTGCTATACTGGAAGACTTGAAACTGGATCATTTATAATAAACAGAAATTTATTTTCTCACAGTTCTAGAGGCTGAGAAGTCCAAGATCAGGGAACCAGCATCTGGCAAGAGCCTTCTTGCTGCAATATAACATGGCAGAAGGCATCACATGGCAGAAAAGCAAGGAGTGGGGAGGGAGAGAGGAAGTCGACTCGTGTGATAACAGACTCACTTCCACAATGATGGTTTTACTCCATTGATGACAGTGCAGCCCCCATGGCCTAAGCACCTCTTAAAGGTTTCATCTCTTAATACTGTTACAATGGCAATTACATTCCAATATGGGTTTTGAAGGAAGCAAACATTCAAACCACAGCACACAAGGAAGAAATGTAGGTTTTCCTCTGATTTCTGCAGTCGCACTCTCTACCAGAAGACAGATATCAATGTCTAAAAAAATATGAGGGAAAGCATGACCCAGTGACTTTTTACTTAACTAAATTTATAAAGGCAAAAGAAAGACATTCCCAAGCATGGCCAAAGTCAGGAAATTAAATAACTGTGAAGTTCTCTTGAAAAAAAAATGATGATAACATCCATACTATCAAGAGATATATTAAAATTAAGAAGCAAAGAAGCTGTGTTTTCAAGACTGATGTTGTATTAATCAAGATAAACTAGCTTGTGCTGCAGTAATAAGCCATATTTAAATGTCAAGGGCTTAGCAAAACAAAATCTATTTTTCTCCCACAAAATACGTCTCTGTAAGTCAGCATGACCTCGGGTAACAGAAGCTGCATCAGCTCATAGCTTATCTATGAACACACAGCCTCCTTAATTACTGTGGCATGAGAAGAGAGACTAAAGAATTGTATACAGTCGTTTCATTGACTTAGCCCAGGACTGGCCCATGTTACTTTGCTCATAGTCCTTGGCCAGAAATAGTAGATAGGGTCCTGCAAAAAGACTGAGAAATAAAGGCACATAAATGAAATATTTGATGCTGTTACTGTTTCCTCCACAGTTGGTGGACACAGAATTTGTCTAAAAATACAGCTAAAAAATAACTAGGGATTATGGCAGGAGAACAGAATACAATTCTTGTAAAAATACAACACATAAGAATTAGAAGAATGTGTATATTAGTCAGGGTTCTTTAGAGAAACAGAACCAATAGGATATATAGAAATATATAAAAGGAGATTTATTATGAGGGATTGGCTCATGTGATTATGGAGGCTGAGAAGTCCCCCAGTCTTCCTTCTGCAAGATGGGGGTCCAGGAAAGCTAATGTTGTAGTTCTGGTCCAAGCCTGAAGGCCCAAGAACCAGGGCAGCCAATAGCGTAAGTCCTAGTCTATGTCTGAAGGCCTGAGAACCAAGAGCACCAACGTTCAAGGGCAGGAGAAGATGAATGTCTCAACTCACACAGAGAGAGCAGAATTCATTCTTCTGGAGCCTTTTTGTTTTATTTTTTCCCAAGACTTACATGCATTGGATGATGCCTGCCCACACAGGTGAAGGTGGATCTTCTTTACTCAATCTATTGATTCAAACGCTAAACTCTTCTGAAAATACCCTCACCAAAACATCCAGAAATAATGTTTTACCAGCTCTTTAGGCATCCCTTAGCCCAGTCAAATTGACATATGACATTAATAGACATATACTAATACATTTATCAAGAAAAAATAATGTATAAAGTTGGAAGATAGACTAATGGCCAACAAACATATGAAAAAATGCTCAACATCTCTAATCATCAGGAAAATGCAAATCAAAACCACAATGAGATATCACTTATCTCCAGTGAGAATGGCCTTTATAAAAAAGTCCCAAAACAGTAAATGTTGGGTGGATGTAGAGAGATAGGAACACTCATACACTGCTGGTGGGACTGCAAACTAGTACAACCTCTGTGGAAAGCAATATGGAGATATCTCAAAGAGATACAAGTAGATCTACCATTTGATCCAGCAATCCCATTACTGGGCATCTACCCGAAGGAAAAGGCTTTCTATAAAAAAGACATCTACACTCGAATGTTTATAGCAGCACAATTCACAATTGCAAAGATATGAAAACAACCCAACTGCCCATCGATACACAAATGGATTATTAAAATGTGATATATGTATACCATGGAGTTCTACTCAGCCACAAAAAACAATGATGATCTAGGACCTCTTGTATTATCCTGGATACAGCTGGAGCCCATTCTGCTAAGTGAAGTATCACAAGAATGGAAAAACAAGCACCACATATACTCACCTCATATACTCATAGTCAACACTTAAGTGTACATATAGAAGTAACATTCATCTTGTGTCAGGTAAGTGGAGGGTAATGGGTATATTCACACCTAATGGGTGCAGTGTACACCATCTGGGTGATGGACACATTTGAAGCTGTGACTTGGGTGGGGCAAAGGCAATATATGTAACCTAAATATTTGTACCCCTGTAATATGCTGAAATTTAAAAAAGAGTTGGAACATAAAACTGTAAACAACTCCAACTGTTTAACGTTGTCATTTTATGTTAATTTTAGAGGTATTTTCAGAGCCAATACCTATTATAGTGAAAAAGCACTTATAAGAAATGTCAACATTTCCTTCAGTGTGAATTGATTCATCTTTTGCTTTTAAATTCTAGGAAAATTAAGGATAATATATTCACTTAAAATAATATTTCTTTTATAATCTAATTTTCTAAAATTATTTCTCTATATACTTTTATACATCTATCCATATATGTAAATATATTTTAAGGAAAATGTTTAATTTTTCCAAAGTTAACCATGCTTATTTTCAGGTCACAAAATTGAAAAATTTTTCTTCTTAGTCCTTTGCAGTTTGCTTGGAATGATTTTTTTTTTTTTAAATGAGAATGAAATACTTTTACTTCAAAAGCAAGGCCATTATTTTCTCAGACATGTGAGTGTAGATTTCTAATTTTTGCCTTGTAAATGCAAACATAGAGTTTATATATGTATGACATATATACCATATACAAACATATATAAATGCATAGGTTATTTACTGATGATAAAGGATTTTTGGAGCAAAAGAGCAATATATAGAACAATAGTTATGATATCATCTATTTAGGGGTTTTATGCATAGAGATGTGTGTGGAGCGTGTGTGTGTAGGTATTTTATATACATCTATAGGCATTAAATCCTTTAGAAGGCTATTAAAATGTTAAGTGGTTCTCTCTAGGTGTTATTGTTAGAGGCAAATGGTATTTTTTTCTCATTTGTTTTCCCCAATTTTTCAAATTAACATGAATTACTTACCCAATTAAAATACCTTTTAAAAGAGCAAATGCATCAACTTATATTTCTAAATAGCCTGAGAGAAATTTTATGGTTTTTAAGAAGTGCTCCTACTTTGCACATAAAAACTTACTAAGGTAAATTAGGTAATTTTCCTGGTTCCCTCCTGTTCTAAAATAATGCTTGTACAAAGGGCAAAGGAAAAAATTGCATAACAAATAAACCCATTAGAACTCTTTGCAGAAAGTTTCCATTTTCTTTATCCTTTTCTTTTTTTTATTGTAAGAAATACTTTAGCTGATATGAATAAGCAAGGAGATTTTCCCAGCTGGTTCAGTGCCTCAAATTTTATGAAATCTCATCAGGCCAACCTATTTGTTCTCCTTTTCACCTATATTGCACTGTGGTTTACATTATTATTTACTAACTAGATTACAGTCTGCTGCTCTTTTCAACTTTTTTCCCAGCTTTTTTTTTTTTTAATGTGAGGAATTCTTTCTTCTCAAATGCTAGTAATTCATTCATTCAATCTCTGTGTGGAGAGTGAATATGAAGCACTCTTAAAACCACAGGAGAATGTCAGAGGTGTTTCTTAATCTGTTTCACAAATGATTATAACAGCTGAGAAGTAAGTGAAGGGCAGGAAATCATATTTCCAACCAGGAATTTGTTGGCCTTTTAGGTCTCAGAAAAAGCTAACTCAATGGGGAGGATTATATTTTCTTTTATTTTAAATTTAGAAGATTTAAAAGAGACATACAAAAGGGAAGTGCTTAGAGTGATTGCATGAATATTTCAGTGTAGCTTGGTTTAGTGAACTGGAATTGATAAGAGAACTCTACTGCAAGAAGACCTATAGACATACAGACATGGGAATAGCCAGCTAGATTCTATTCAGAATTATTTTTATTTTTTTCTTGAAAAGCTTTATTTAGGTATTTCTTATGTATTTATTTATTCTAGATGATGTTGTGTGGAGGCAGATAGATCCACTCGTTGAGGACCTGACTTTCCTCACCTGTGACTAGGAGCAACAGTAGAGAAATGCATCAGACAGATGTGGGAAAGAACACTTTATATCTGTAATATTCCTTCCCACAGATAAAAGGTACCCTTGGAATATGACATATATTTGAATATAAACATATATGCATATTATCTGCCTTTTAACATTTAAAAATTTGTAACTCTATTAACTCAAGGCCAAATATTTTTTCCCCACCAAAATGGGGTTTGTGTGTTCTTCTTCAAATCCTCTCAACCTTGCCTTTTGCTCTAGCTATTGCTACCCCAGTTCTGCACCTGCTTGGACCAACCTTGCACAGGTGTAACCTGACAAAACCTCTTTTGGGCCTACACAATGTACCTGCCTAGTTCTTTCTGCTCCAGGGCTTCTCCAGCACAGTGATGAGGGATACGTTTGGGAACTCACCTGACACTCTGGCATGTGTAATGGAATGTTAATGCCCGAGGGCCATCCTTGACCAATGGAAGATGGAATCCAAAGGGTAAATGCATTGCCCCTTCTCCTCTATGGAGGGCAGTTCAGAGACTCATTTAATTATACTCCCGAAGAGATTCAATCAGCATTAGAACTACCCGCTTGCGGTGGTGTCCAATATGTTCAGCTCCCTCTCCTTTCCTTTTTTACTCTCCCTTTCTCTCACTCTTGCACTCTGTGATCACTTCCCAACTAAAATATTTGCAAACAATCCTTTGTATCAGGCTCCGTTTTCAGGGAAATTAGTTTAAAATAGAGGTACCAAGAGCAACTCTAGAAAGCTATCTGGGTAGTGTTTTGGAACTGGCTATAAGGACCAATTGCTGATGATAAGTGAGGCAGACATAACTTCGAGTCCACAGTAGCCTTACGGTGACCAAGAGCCTCACCTGGGCTAGACTGCAGAGACCCTAATGGAAGGGGAAGCATGGGCTTACCTTGGAGCTGTGGTACTTAAATGGAACAGAGCCCCTAGTAATTATAAAAGTTCATTACTTCTGTTATGTAGTTTGGAAGACTTGAAAAATGAAAATAACAAGCTCAGGGTAGTGAACTTTCAGCTCAAGGTATACCTTAAAACCACAGGCCTCCTATGGCAAGGACAACCCTCATCTCCTATTGCTATGGGGCAGACTGTGCCATAAACCATACATACCAGTGATTTAATTATAAGTATGGAGGAGCTGCAAAGAAGAACCACTGCACGATCTCAGAGGCCACCTATGTAAAACCCAGGCCACCCCCTGAAAGAAAAAGAACAAGACTCTTGGTCCTGAGATGGAGACATTTAGATGGACAACCTGAGATCCTTGAAACCTCAGATTCCCCTGAATCCTCTTAGCCCAAATGAGAAGCCTCTTCATTCTAGCTAGCAGAAAGGTGCTTAGAGTTACTGCAAAGACATCACCTGAGATATGCCCTCTCAAGAGGACTCTTATCCTTCCTAATATCTGCTCCTGCTACTTTAAATTGCTGAGTTGAGCTAAGATAATTTACTTTTTTTAAGTGGGATACATTTACATGGTTCTCAGTTCTGTCCCTAAATATGAATAGTTATTGCAAATCATCCTGGTGTGGAAAGGGTTTCTGTGGACACTGTTGCCATTCACTGTGTTGAATCACTGACAGCCATGACACAAAGATGCAGGACCAGAGGTTGAGCTGTGACATGAAAATGTCTTGTGTTGCCAGCACCTCGTGGGTGGCAGAGGAGAAACAGGTTTGAAAGATACCAAATGAGAACTTGATCTCTAGAAATTTCTTCCAAATCTTCCAAATTATATATAAAATAAATTCTGTAGAGGTTTTCACATATTTGACAACAATCCTAGAAAATAACATACTACTACAAATAAATTACATCATTCAAAGATACATTTCTAATCCATCAGTAACAAAAAAGTGTCAATTATGATAAACGTTTATCTATTTTCTGTATAGAAAATATTGCAGAATTGTTATATGACAAAGTGACCAAAGAATATGCAGCCAAAAAACGTAAGAGTATGATAGAGATGTGATCAAGCACAAATATTATGTTTTTTATTTTCCAGTATTTTGTGGTACTTTCTCAGGAATTGGTAAGTGATCTGCACTGGTCTAATTTGAATCCGTACAGTCATGATGATGAGAGGACATTTTTGCTGGATTTAAACTTGGAAGAATATACTTTCTTGCAAATGTGGAATTGGATAATGGATCCAATACCAAAGAGACAATGCCTAAAAATTAAAAGAGAAATTATTTGACTCTAGAATAAACTGTATCTGAAACCACTCATCCATTACATGAGGCAACAAATTCCCCTTTTTCTTAAACAAGTTTGAATTGGTGTTTTTATCACCCACAACAGACAGCAAAGATACACATGTATCATTGCCATCTTAAAGGCAATGGAAGAGATAGCTTTGTGCTTTCTGATATAAAAACTTGATTTAGTTATTTCCAGTGTTATTTCACACATGGCCCATGAAAGCCTGAATAAATCTTACTAACTCGTGAAGTAAGAGAAACTAGAAAGTAGAAACTTTTCTGGTTCTGAGTAGCTTATTTTCCCTGATTTCCATTCTCATAGCACCCTGTATTTCTTTTTCATATTTTATACACGCGCGCGCGCACACACACACACACACACACATAGCTGAGAAAGATAGATAACAGATAATATGTTTTTAATGTCTTTCTCATAAGACTTTAATCTCTGTGAAGGAGGCTTTGTGTCTACTTCTGTTTTCAAAGTTATATCCCTAGTGTCTAGCCCAATGTCTGCCATGGAAAGAATATTGCTTGACTATTGAAATAGTGGAATGAATAATTATTGAATTCACATGAATGTTAAAAAGCAGATTCTTAGAATTTCTCTCTAAACAAGTACATATTTATATGTGCATATACATATTTACATATATGTGCATGTATATGTGTGTGTTTACAAATATGTGTATATGTGTATATATTCATGAGTATATATACATATTTATGTGTGTATATTATGTGTACACACACACACATATATGTTCAAGGGCAGATTTATTTAGGCCCAAGACTCATATATAATAACAGCCACAGGGCTTAAGACCCCCTTCAAAGCCCACTTGATCTTACAGTGGAATTGTTAATGGAATAGTTGACAGAAAGAGAGAAATGTGTGCACTGAATGCAATCAGTAAATATCTTTTATTTTATGTTTAAATGTTTTATTTCTTCACAGATTATACAAGAAAATGCTTATGCTGGCTTGGTATAATACGTGATAGGGATTGCTAAACATTTGAGAATAAATCATGAAAGATCGTAGGGTAAAAGGATTCAATTTTTGAACTAGGTAATAAAACTGATCTTCTCAGTGATTGTGGATATCACGGAAATTGGGGACCACAGAAAGAGAAAGTAACTGGCTAGAAAGAACCTGACAGTAACCCAGGGAAATGGGAACCCATCTCACCTCTGTTATAGCTTAATAAAGTTCCTGTGATTTGCCAAAATTGACCCTCTTCCTCAAAAAGAAAAAAAAAAAAAAGATTCTATTCTGGTGTAGTCACAGTAGTTAAAAATAATTACTCACAACTTGGAGATAAGACCAATAAGACAAAAGAGCATATATTCTTTCAATGACACTCTGGAGGATTTTGTTAATAGGCCCACCCTGGGATTATTTAATTCCTTGGAGAATGTAACTATGTGTGACTTTGCTATTTACTGCATGATTAGACCCCAGAAGCTCTAAACCTGCACGATAACCTGAAGATATTTTTTCCCATAGAAAATGTCACCCCCAAAATTGTGATCTTCTTGTCCGATGGACCTGAGCAAACTTTGGCTTTTACCTGGACAACTAATGTTCATGTTTTAAATGTCCATATAACTAGTTCCTTAAATGTTCTTTGAACCAGCTTTGTCATCCTACATAATTAATGAGTTAACAAATTGCTGATATGTCTTCATTCTATATTTTTCTAACTTATCTTTTTATAAAGTCTATGCTCATTCTTGTTTATCTAGCACAACAGTTTTGAGAAATATTTAAGCTATTAATAGATGCATCTTGGAATTCTCTTCTTTTCACTAAGTGAGAAAAATTTTGTTTTTTTAAAAACAGCACAATTCACAATTGCAAAAATGTGGAAACAACCCAAGTGTCCATCAATACATGAGTGCATTAATAAAATGTGGTATATGTATACCATGGAGTACTATTCAGCTTTAAGAAACAATGATGACATAGCACCTCTTGTATACTCCTGGATAGAGCTGGAACGCATTCTACTAAGTGAAGTATCCCAAGAATGGTAAAAACAAGCACCACATGTACTCACCAACAAATTGGTGTTAACTGAACAACACATAAGTGCACATATAAGAATAACATCTATTGGATGTCGGGCAAGGGGGAGGAGGGGTGGGTATATGCATACACAAAGAGTGCAATGCGCACCATTGGAGGATGGACACACTTGAAACTCAGACTTGGGGGGGGAAGGGGGACGAGGGCAACATACGTAACCTAAACATCTGTACCCCATAATATGGTGAAATAAAAAAGAAAGAAAGAAAAAAATAATAACTAGAGCTACTTTTTTCCTTTAGGATGAGTGGACCTTATAAACTGGTTCTTCCACGTAACGGAGCTGCTCTCTTGTCATTGAAAATGGTTAAGTTGCACAGCCTGTGTCTACACATTCCACCCTTACATAATTCGACACATCATGTAATCCTAATGGCCCCCAGGCACAAGCTATGGGTGTCGGCAATTTCAAGTGTTGGACACTTTCGAGCTTTCTTTCTCCCACTTTGGTATTCTTTTTCAACTTTTGAAAGATCAGAAACCAGTACGAAGCTAAAGGAAGTGGCTCAGTAAGTGTTTGGAACCGCTTATTTCTAGAAATTATGAAAGCAATGTGAGATGTGACGGGGTCGCCAACATGGGTGAGTTGTTACCAAGGCAGGAGGCCCAAGGGGGTGGTATTAAAAATGTCTTCTAAAGCCATCTCTTTGGCTCCTCTGTCCCTGTGAAGCCAGTACACCATCTGGCAGTTAGGCACAGTGCCATTTTAACAGATGGGACTGAGCATTGGAGGCTCCGGGACTATGTACTGCTATCAACTATGGTGTTGGACAGAGTTTTCAGTAGAAATACTCATCTGACTCTTTTTCACCTCATCGTTTAGTCCCTCGGTCAAAGGAAGTGATGTTTCTTCTTTTGAGTGAGGAAAAGACACGAAAAGATTTTCTCTTGGGTTTCTGGTGCTATCAGAAAATGAGTCGATGCCAAATCTTGCACATGCTACATTATTCACACAGCTTTAGCAAAACTAACTCTTAATCTTTTTAAAAAATTCCTCTTTCAAAACAGTTTACTATAGACTAGTTTTCAGCCTCATAATTTGGTACATGTATGGAAGCTTTTGGATGTGATTTAGTAGAAATGAAACAGATTCAGTCACATTTTTTTCCCCTTTTGATGTTCCACAAAGTACTTGAATCGAGAGGGAAAAGCTATCAAACATTTACCAGTTGGGAAGTTTTTATTGGGCACCTAATTTAGGCATAATGGCACATTATGATTCAAAGGAGTAAATTACATAGTTCTTGCCCTCAAGAAACTTACAAGTTTGTTGGGGAAATAAAACACATGCCTAAAACGCTAACGTTTCTTCTTTCATTATAAAATATTGCAACATTTCTTCTTCTATTATAATTATAATAACTGGAATAGAGATTGGGGAAACGCAGAAATGTGGAAGATATAAGATCATCCATAGCCTTATCACACAAAAACAGTCCTACTAATACTTTGGGGGTATTAATCTCCTGTGTGTGTGTGTATGTATGTGTGTGCATGTTTTTCAATGCTGCTATTTATTTGATTCATGTATTTATGATCTATTTATGGTATATATCCAGATTTTGATATTGCTTTTTAAAAATATGCTTTATTGTAATCATATCTCCATGTTAGAATAAATACTTTGCTGACATCATTTTTTAAAACAATATAAAGGGTACATAAAGTAAATGCACCTTAGCTTACAAAATAATTTCTCTCTCTTTGGGCCTTGTGTTTGCTTTCAATTTTTTTATTAATATAAAGAAAGCATCAATAAACATCTTTGTAAGTAAAGTTTCTTCTGCTTTTAGGACTATATTCTTGGAAAATAGTCCCAGAAGTAGACTTTCTGCATCAAAGGGAATAAAATGTTTATTAAAGATTCTTGATACATGATTAGAATATATTGTTAAACAGTTATTAGTATTAAACAGTTTGTTTTAGACATTATATAAAGCATTAACATTCACGAATCTTTCCTTAACATTCACAACTACTGTCCTGGGTAAATATTTTAATTCCAGTTTAATGGATAAAGCAACTAATAGACCCAGTAGTGAGTAAAATTCAAGAACAACGAGTTTGCCTTTTGACTCTTAATCTAGTTCTTATTCCATCACACTACCCCGCTTCTTTAGATTGGATATGTTTAAAGAAGAGAATGCTTATTATTTATCTTCTTGGAAAAGTCAATAGCATAGTTTAATTATCAGCAAACCTTTACTTCCAGTGGGTTCTGATGGCCTTCCTACTTCTCTGGGTGAAGCCCTAGTGTTCTATCTCCCTAAAGATGTCCTTTAAGTCTTCCAAATCCTGTCCTATGATGAAGGGCAATCCTGATCATAGGGAAGGAAGAATTATCTGTGGTGACAAGTAATTGGCATACTGGTTAGGGACCGCTCTGGAGAATGGGATAGTAAGTTTATTCTGCTAAATTATTCTATCTTTTCCCCTGAGGTTTTGAAACATAAATGTACTGTGAGGGTGGGAAATCTACAGTGCTAAGGATTCTGAATATTTCAAGTTTGAGTTCATTTTCTACATTTTAGGTTTTTCAGGAAATCAAATCAGAGAGCTATCTTTGCTTTCTTAGTTCATTATTTGTTATATTTTAATATGTGTTTTGTGTGTACATGACTCATTTTCCCACATCACTTTAAGATCTTTGAAGTCAAGAATCAGATCTCAGACTCTGTATCAAAAAAAAAAAAAAAAATCAGATCTCATACACAGCTCCTAAACATAAGAATCACTACAAAATGACCATAAAATGGCATGCATATTTACTTGTTATAAATTACCTTTCTCTGTACAGAAAGGCAGATAAAATGTTGTTCCACTAGAGTTTTCACTAAAGTATTATCAATGACAATTGTTCTCATCATATTTGTACTCCTAAAAAAATCATGATACATACATATTCAAATATCTTTTTATAAAGAAGTATTACCGATAATGTATATTTGTAGCAATTCATCATTTTTTGTACTAGATGGGACTTACATTGTCCTTGGACACTTCATAGCAGAAGTCTGGCATTTTGATAATACTCAGAGGGCCAGCTGTCATGGGTTTGCCTCACTATTTTGTTTGGGGCCATCTTATGTGTGTTTATGATTTATTTCAGAGAGCATCCTCTTCAAAAGTACAATTGATGCTAAATATTACAGTACCAAAACTTATCATGGTAAAAAATAATTCTATCAATAAAACATATATTTGGATCTTTTGTTCCAATTACAGAAATTATATGAACCAAAAATATGTAAGTATTGATGGATCAGAGATTCTGTTGGGAATGTAATGAAATAAAAAATTACTCATTTCTCAAGTGGGATAAGTTTATAGTGGTTATTACTCTTCCATGACAGAAATAGCCACAAGCTTCAATTTTTAATGGCCTTGACAGAATAGCTCCCTATGGTTCCATTTTTAAAATTTACCAAAAATATACTTTTGCTAGTGGGAAAGAAGATTTTTGCTCACATTCTTGCTAATGCAAGTAAAATCTGAAACTAGGTTTTATTACTATTATAAATGATTCTGGATATTGAAATTACAAGAAAACACAGCAGGATCTTCTTCAAGAAGAGAAGAAGCTGATATACCAGTAAAGAAGGAGACACTCACACTCATTAATATATGCACGCTCTCTCTCTAGCAATGCCAGAATCACTCTTAGTTGTACACAGTGTGTAACTGATGAATGCAGAAAAGTCAAATGAGAGATTTGCTTGAACAGTGCTGCATATCCTGTTACAGGATTGTTACGATCCTCTCATCTCGTCCTTATTTCTATACACCAGATATAAGAACTTGTTTAGTCATATTTATAAATACTATTATTATTTTCTGTGTTCTTTAGTGAGAACTCTGAGCATATTCTTCAACTGTTACTCTAGAAATCCTAGGAAAACTCTTGTATCTGCCTACCCCATTACATGTGAAAGAATCTTCGCAGTTCGTGATAGAACAAAAAACAAGCAACCCAAGAAATAACTTAAAAAAAAAAAATTCCAAACTGGACACAACTGCAATGCATATTAAACTAAAATTCAACAAAGACAAATTATAATATATTCATTTCAAAGAAAATTACGCAGCTGTGAAAAGGAATGAGCTACATTACACATATTAACATGGATAAATCTAAAGGCTTATATTTCATAAAAAGCAAGAAAAATACACACAATATGAATCCATTCATGTAAACTTGGAAAATAGTTACATTGAATGAGTGGTAAAAATATAAATAAAAATAAATATTAACTCAAAGTCAGGCTACTGGTAAGGGAATGCAGTCAGAGTATCACGCGCTGTGTCTCTAAAGAATATGCAATCTTATTTTTTTAAAAAGTTGTTAGGGTGACATGGGTTCATTTTATTATTATTTATTCTACATAAGTTTGTTAGAATTTCTATATGTATTACTACTTCCACGATAAGCAAAAAATTTAAATTCCTGATTAAAATAAATTACAAAAAAAGAATTTTAGCGTGGTATTGTTATTTAGAATAATAAATAATACAGAGGCATATGAATCATGAGAAATTCTCTAAAGAGCTAGACTGAGGGCTAGGTTGAAATTTCACTGCCATTTACTATAAGAGCTTTGGGCAAATTATTTAAATTAACTTTTCTCATATTTAACCTAAGACTAATTCACAGCCATTGCTAGAATTGTTGTCAGGTTCAAATGAGCTCTTGAATAGAATGGGCTCATATACAGCATAAATTTAGAGTTTAAAAAAATTTAAAGTTGATCTGGAAGATGATCTGAAAAATATGGATCTAGATTATTTCAAATTAATCTACTTTTAACATTAAAAATAAGTTAAATTGTGCTTAGAATTTACATTCTGATACTAATAAAATATATGTTAAAGCTTAGAATGTTAAAATGATATTGGGACAATATTCTTAAAACTTGTAGTATCTGTCTAGCTGCTGGGACTAACTCTTTCACCTTTCTGAGAAGCTCCTACCATTATCTGTGGCAATACCCCAAATCAGACTCATCATTTCTAGAATTCAGAAAACATTTGAAGATTGGTAGATGAATGGCTTAATACACAGATCATCAGCTTTGATGAGTTTAATCAAATATTGATGCAAAAGAATTCAGTACAGAGTATGTTTTAGGAAATAGATTTAGGAAATCTGTTTACAGAAACATTTAAAAATATAATCCTATTAAGCAAATTTGAGACCATATCAATCAATCATCTATTTAGCATCTGGTTTGTTCATGCATTTTTTATGATGCTTAAGTGTACAAAGTTTCACTAATTTCTGCTTTTCAGATAAGTGCGATGGATTTCATTCTTGATTTTCTGTGCTGACTCTTCCATCCATGCCAATTATAAGAGAAATCAGCCAAAGGTGAGAGGTTAGGTCTTGGAGTTAACAGGTTTCTTAAAAACAAACAAACAAAATATTCAAAACAAAAAGCACGCATCATTTCAGTGAATAGTAAACATAAAAACAGAGCAAACATTTAAAAATCCTGCCAGTTGCAATCAGAATTCCTTACTAAGTTCTGGAGTACCTGAGACAGGTGCCGAAACTCGAATGATTCCAGGTGGAATCTGCACACTGCTTCCAATACAGGATATACTGTATGTGCTGCAGTAATACAGAAAGTAGGAATGTGTCAGTAAAATCAATGCCAACATTTAAAAACTAATAAATACCTGTAAATAAATATTAATACTTTCAGAAATATGCAATAGCTATCAATTTCCCTTCTTTTTCTTCTTTTCTTGCCACTCATTTTCAGAGAAATACACCTTTTCGGGTTACAGTAGCAGCTAATAAAGCTGGGGATATGAAAATGTCACTTCTATGGGCTGAATTGTATCCCTTAGAACGCGACTGTATTCGGTACCTTAGAATGTGACTTGAGGTGCCTTAGAATGTGACTGTATTCGGAAATAGAGCCTTTAAAGGGATAATTAGGTTCAAAAGAGGCTGTTAGGAAAGGACTTAATGCAATCTGACTGGTGTCCTTTTAAGAAAAGGAGATTAAGAAATATATAGAGACACCAGAGGCACACGTACCAAAAAGGCCACGTGAGGACAGCGAGAAAGCCGCCATCTGCCAGCCAAGGAGAGAGGCCTCGGCATGAACCCAGCCCACTGGCATCTTGTTCTTGGACTTCCGGCCTCCAAAAGTGTGAGAAAATAAACTTGAGTTGCTTAAGCCACCCAGTCTGTGGTATTTTGTTGTGGCAGCCAGAGCAAACTAATACAGGAACAGAGATTTCAGGGTCCTGAGGAAGAATGGTAGTTGAGAGTTAGATGGTGGGACAAATTTCTTTGTAAATGCCTAAGAATAAAATGTATTTTAGAAGAGAACCTTCAAGGCAGTGCAGATGATAAGAAAACAAGCCTGACTGGGTACCCAGGGTCCTCCTGAGGGAGGAGGGAAGCCATTCATTGTGAGGAGCGGAGCATGAGGGGATGGGTGCAGGGGCACCTCACCTTGCAGCCCCCCGTGTCCTGGGCATGACCCTTAATGCCCATAGCTGCCACACGGAGAGAAGGCTAAGCCCAACCACCTCCACAGAGAATGCCAGAGCCAATAATTCCAACGGTCACAAATGTATAAATAACTCAGCAAAGGCTCTTTATCATGATACTTTCTAATTATCATTTCTAACATGAAGGCTGCATACAGTTTCAAGGTCTGAGGTTTAATACTCGCAGAAAGCATCTGAGAAATAAGTAGCATGTTTTCTCATCCAAGTCTGTTCTTAAGCAGCTTATAGTTTTGGTATCTGACATTCTCAAGTTCAAAGCTAAAACCAGATCAAAATTTTCATTGTATTAAATGACCTCATTCATCATAATCCTGGCAGATTTTGAATATATCAATCCCCTTTGAATAGCTGTTTGCTCCCAAATACTAGAACCTTAATTGTCTATAAAATTAAACTGAGGAGAACAAATTACTTAGAAATGAGACTGTGAGTAGAAGACTGAAATAGAAGCTATACCTGGGTTAACCCATGAAGTGGGACCACATAACAGGATTCAATCAGCTGCTGAAGAAGGGTTGCATTGAAGACTACTTGTCCCATTTCTAAGTCCATTTTAGGTGAAGGACATGTCCACCAGCCCTGGTGCAAATGCTTACAAATGGTTTCAAAGATCTTGATTGAGTTCAAAGCAGAGAAGGAATGAGGAAATTAGAGAAACGTGGCTAATAAACTACTTTTGGAATAAGGAACTGTTTACCTTAGCCAAGGCACTCCTGTGCTACCACAAATAGTGTGAATTGTCTGTTTATAGACACATATCCAATGCAGAGTAACCGCAGACTGCAGCCAGCAAGCATCGTGAGTGACTGCAGTGACATCAGGAAAGTCGTGATTGGGAAATGATTCTGGAATCTTAGCCTGCCTTGAGAATACCTGCCTGACTCGTTCGGGGGATCAAAGTTTATTGAGCACCTACAATGCCAAGGCCTGTGATGAAGACTTCATGCATTCATCTGATTTACTCATTGGATAAAGAAATGAGCTCAAAAAACTTGGAAAATTAGAACAGAATGAATGACCCATCTAGAAAGTTGGGGATCCAAGAAATACATGTCTGCCTCAGAGTATTCTCCCTTCAGTATTTTGCTCTCTATAGCTTTGTCTTTTGCTGAGATCACTCATTTTATTTTTTTTTTAAATTCTACTTTCTAACATTTTTAAGAGCACATATTCTAACTTACATGTATTCTGATCAGCATCTCCTGAATAGGTACAGTGAACCAAGATTCAAGCATCACTGGATTATTCTAACTTACTTCACATTTATTTTTATGGTTAGGTTTCAGTTATTTACGTGGGGGACAAATAGCTTAGATAATGAAAAGTATTAGTTAATTTTTCCAACAAATGAAAAGTATCTTTATACAAGTAATATAGGACTTTGGCTAATCTAAATAATAGTGGGAAGATGACTTAGTTTGGATTCCTCCAGAGGAAAACCTGATGCAAGGAGTCAAGTGCAGGTGATTAATTTAGAGAATGTAGGGAACACCAGGAAGGGAATGAGGAAGTGATACTAAGAAGAGAAGGGGCCAAAAAAGGGTGAGGTATTAAGCCATCTGCCACAGTGAGTGACTGGGCTTTAATCCTATAGGGAAATGCTGCAAACCCCATGCCTCATATTTATCTCTACTGAGGGACAGTGGAGCCAGTGTTTCTAAACACCAATTCTTTTTTGTGTGTGTGTGTGGCAGGGTCTCACTGCATTGCCCAGACTAGAGTGCAGTGGTATCATCATAGCTCACTGCAACCTCGAACTCCTGGGTTCAAGTGATCCTCCTGCCTCAGCCTCCTGAATCGCTGGGACTACAGGTGTGCACCATCACTCCCAGCTAATTTTTCTGTTTTGTGTAGAGATGTAGCCTCGCTCTTGCTCAGGCTGGTCTCGAACTCCTGAGCTCAAGAGATCCTTCCGCCTTGGCTTCCCAAAGTTCTAGAATTACAGAAGTGAGCCACCAAACCCAGCCTTACACACCAGCTCTTGAGAGACACAGGTGGGGCCCATTCCTGGGGGAACTAATTCCCGGGTAAGTCCAGCCTGCACCGTGCCTGCATACGGGCAGTGTGCCTTCTGCCTTTCTGGGGGAGGGAGGAGAGTGCCCTTAGGTGCAGGGAGGCAGATACTGGCAGTTGGCCTTAGCTGGAAGTTCTGAAGGATGAGGGCAGACCAAGGACAACTGCTGCTGCTAAAGGAAATTATTTATTTTTTTTCATGTGCTAATTTCAGAGACCTATGTTTGCCTACCGGATTATGACTGTGAAAATGGTAATCAGCTGAAATTTTGAAGGTTGAGTTAAAAAAAAGCCAATCTGTTTGGGTTTTTGAGGTGAGGGAAGGTAGGTGGAGGCTTTGGGTATTTGATTTCTTCAGCAAGCCTCATGGCTTCATCAGGAAGAGACGCTTTCTCCACGGTTTGTGTTCCGTGGAGCTTCTCTCTCGTATCTCCACTTTCTGCAGGGTGATGGGGGAGCAGGAGAGGGGCTCAACAGCCCAGTGGGGTTTTGAGGAAACATGGATAGCAACGTAAGAGGAAACCGGTTGCTTCACCCATCTCATTGTCCAGACTCATCTATCTGCTTATCTTCACTTCCTGGGGCCTCCTTGTTCCAGATCAGATGTGTTAATCACGCTCCACGGCAGGGCCTCTGCCCTTGCTGGTCCTACTGCCTGGATCACTCTCTCCGTAGGTAGTTTCAGGGCTCCTTTTCTTGCCTCCTGCAGATCTTTGCTGAAATGGAAACTTCTCCCAGAGTCTTATTTGACCTTGTATCCTTCTGGCATTCCCTGTCCTTCATCTCTGGCTTATTATATATGACAGAATATACTGTATTTATTTTTAAACATTGAAGCCCCCATGAAGACAGGGATGTTTGCCTGTCGTGTTCAATGCCGTATTCCTGTATTCCTAGCACCAAGCACATTGCCCAACATATGGCAGCCCCTCAGGAAATATTTGTTACAGCAATGTACTAACTAGCAAGCATCTATTATTTTATGGTGAACTTCAGTGCAGCAAAGTGTTCTTAGTGGGAAGGTACTTGGACCTAAATAAGATTCATCATGCAAAACGTGGGCAACAGGTGTTAGCTCTTGGAAGAGACAGGCTTTGGGTTTAAATCATACATAATCTAAGGTGAAACAACCATTCTTTGAGCCTTGGTTTCCTCGTCTGTAAAATTCAATTAATCATCCTTACCTCACAGGTTACTGTGAGGATTAATGAGATAACAAATGCATTGTCAATCATGGTCTGCTTGCAACTCAAAAATTTTAGATCATTGTTATGATTAATATCAATAATGAATCTACATCTAGCTAAGAATCGCTTGTTTATGTTATTATTTTGGTTCTTCCCAAGCAATCCCTTTTATTGGTTTTTGAAGTCTTTCATGACAGAGTTTATTCATTCTGTAAAGACTGAGTGGTGCCAGTCATGAGAAAGGCTCCTTCTAGTACCCAGTCAAGTACTATTATAGTAAAAGTACAATGAGCACCATGATAGGACTTCAGGCAGAGGATTACTGAGCAGGGACTGTCCCCAGTGAATGTTTCTGAATGCTTGGAAAGTACAACATTGGGAAACCTTAAAACTGTAGATCAATTTTAGATCAATTTCAGATTTTCTCTTCTACCCTCTTATGTTTAGTGGCTGTGGCCTATGAATTAAACTGACAAAAGACAGATAATAGGAGGAAAAGTGGTTTATTTACCTGTGCAATGCACATACATGCAGAACTCAGTGATAAGTAACTCAAAGGAATGGCTGGAATTTGGGGCTTATATACCATCTTAACAAAGCACCCTTGTCCACCAATAAATTGTGGAGAAGTGACTAGATAAAGGAAAAGGAGGGGTGGGTTTCTAGGGTGATTAATTGTAGGAAGATGACTAGGAAATATATGGTACATACAGGTTGTTTAATAAGGCTTGTTTATGCAGACTCATCTCACTCTGACTTTCTGTCTCCTGTGATAAGGCTTGTTCTCCTCCTCCTGCTCCTTACAAGGTGGGGGACACCTTCACAAAGCCAAATTTATGTTATCTTTAGAAAGAGAACTTTATGTCCTGCTCTTAGGCAGAAAGGGAGAGGGCAGACAGTTCTTCCTGTGCTTGCTTTTATCATTTGCCTTCAGCTTGAAATAATCTTTATGCCAAAGAGGCATATTTTGGGGTAGCATATTCTGATCCTTTTCAGCTATTTAGCCCATGCTGAGCAAGAGTTGCTTTCATTCTGAGACCTAGAAGCCTAAAAAAATATCCCCAGATGAGGGAGCAGTTTTTCTGCAGGCAAGCAGGCAGGTTCCTAGACCTGGTACTCTCTGAGGCGGAAGTCGTTTGGGAGAACTGATGAATCTTCTTTGAACTGGGGTGTAATTGTTTTGGTTTCCAAGTCCTGCTTGGCTACAGCAAACAAACACCGGGCTTATTATCAATAACATTCTTAGTTGGGTAAATAGGTAACAATGTCAGTAGGAATTTCAAAAATATGTGTGCTAGTAAAAATTCTGCCTTTGGAAACATAATCACAATTTCTCTGGTTCTAAGTTACTTCAGCAGCCTAGGACACTGTGTGCCACTGCACTGAAATTGTCCTTCAACGAAATTGGCACTGGAAGCTAGCAGTCAAATCTGAAATGTTTCGGGCAACAAAGCAGCTTTGGAATCTCTCCCACATACCAATAAATCTCTTGATCTTGAGAAAACATTTCCCGATATTCAGGAACTTTTCCATTGTTCCTTGCAACTTTCCCCAAAGGACACATTAGGGTTTCCTAGACCTCTTGACGCCCATATAACCTTCTCATACTAAGTACTGGCAGGTCAGAAATAAGCAGCACTCACTGGGAGCTATGATTTGAACACTTATTCCACAGATTTTTGCTTTTCTAAAATTCTGGGGGTGAAGAAAGGGCCTGAGAATTTCTCCTCATTGAGTGGAAGTTTTGTGTGTGGAGTTCTATTCTGCTCTGTCTTCATAGCAATGTCAATACAACATCGTCCCTGGTGCATTCTGGATTAGGAGATAATTGCTACTGAAAGGTTCAAATTTTATGTAAACCCAGAGAAATTCTTAGTATGTAACCTGTGGTAATTGCCTATCTGCTGTTAATCTGCTTATTCTTAAAGTCAAACATTCTTGAAGAAATTCTCTGATATAAATAAATTCTCTGATATAATATAGTATTATTAGGTTTTCCAGCTACAAAAAAGTCATTTTTCTCATAATGTGTTCCTTGAACATTAACTCTATGGAATGTCTCTTGAAAAGGAAGGTTTCCTAGACCAAATAATGCTAGAAATTCTATAATATCCTTTTGCAGAGTTGTCACATATACTAGCACATTAAGTGACCTGAAAATGACTACTGAAAATAAGTCTGTTTCACTTGGTTATCCAGAATTTGCCAAATTTATTTAACTATAGTTCCTCTTTTCTTTTGTTAAATCTAGTAACACTCTGCAGAACTAGCAAGTATTATAGGAAACTCAGGTTGGATAACAGCACTCTAAATACAATAAATACAACTAAATGTTGTTCAGAGTTAGTGTTCTCAAAATGATATCCTTTGGTTTTTTGCTAATTCCCAAATGGGATTGTTTTGGAGCAGGAGTCTCCAAACTTTTTTCTGTAAAGGGACATATAGTAAATATTTTAGACTGCAGGACATATGGTCTCTGTTGAAACTACTTAACTCTGCTATTGTAGTGTGGAATTAGCCACCAATAATACGTAAACAAATGGGTGTGCCTGTGTTCCAATAAAATTTTATTTATAAAAACAGGTCATAGACTCAATTTGAGCCATGGGCTATAGTTTACAAAAGTCATTTTTGGAGTGGGGTAACTACCCCTCATTTGCAATTTGGTTATTTAATATTTTGAGAGTGCATGTAAGATTAAAAAAAAAGATTATCGTGATTTTTTTCTGCAGCCAAACCTGGTCTACTTTAACTGTCAGGAGACTGGAGCTTAGTTTACTTAAGTCAGGATCTAAAATCCATCTCATGGTAATCATAAGCAAAACAAACTGGAATCCTCAGAGAAAGTCCAGAACTTGTCTGCCCTCTGCAACTGAGGGAACAAGGTATAGGTAAGTGTCCCATTGCCTTGATATTTTACTTTAATTCTCCTCAAATGGCCAACTAGGAATTTCCTGGTAATAAGGGAGGTGATTTACCAGCAGGACTCCAAACTTCCTTTTGAAGGTTAAGTAAAACAGGGAGGTGCTTGGAAAAGGAAATCTGCAATAAGTACTAGAAAATACCAAACCCGTGGTTATTGTAAGTCAAGCCCTATTGCAGAATCAACAGTCCCCATTATACACAAGGGACCACCCACCAGAGGAGCATCCAAAGATAATAATCTATGAGAAGAGGACCACAAAAATGCGGATGCTGAATTTCTGGCAGGACCTTGTTGCTCATGTTTAAAGAAGTGATTGTCCCTTAGATACCAAGGCCATTTCACTAGATTTATGCTGGCAGAGTATCTGTTTATTGATGCTTTAACTTTATGTGACTCTTTTTTTTTTAACCCTTCCCAGTGCAAGGATTTTGATTCCCCTGTAGTATTGAAGAAAGAAATTTTAAAAGGGTGAAAAAGCTTTATAAAAAGCCTCTAAGCTAACAAAATGGTAGAATTTTAGTGCCAGAAGCAATATAAAGATACCTAATCTAAATGCATTAAAAAGATCAATGAGACATCTTGTCCAAGATACCAGCTGACCAGTGACAGGCCAAGAAAGTAAGGTTTCCTGGGTCATGCTGAAGGAGGTTCAGAGGACAGATTCTCAGAGCTAACATTCTAGACCTCGTGAAGGTTCATTATCAGCTCTCTGGCTGGGCTTCTGTTCCCAGCATGCATGACATGCACCCATCTCAAGGTGGGAAATATCATAGGCTGCAAGCACATTTGTTTCTACTCTGTTGTAAATTACGTGCACACCTTGAAAATAGTTAAGGCTTAGGTACTAGGTTACATGCATTCTAAAGTAGCAGGAGCATTTTGGCTAAACCTAAATTGAGAGAGAAAGTCTGGCAGTGCCTGTGCATCTGGTGATCTGTACGCCTTCTGCATGAGTTGCTGTGCATGGTGAGGAGGTGGTGCTGTGGGGAAGTTGGGAAGAGTAAGTGGTGAGTGCAGGTCCCTGGAGTAGAAACAGGAAGTGGAGAGGTTTGCATTTTTCTCCTTCTCCTTAGGTCACGGAGACTAATGTGTGAGCTTTCTGCAAGCAGATGCCAAGAGGAATTTTTTCCAAGTCGTTATGAAACTTGGGCTCCAGATAGTGTTAACTTAAGATCTGGAATTGGAGAGAATGGCTTTCTTTCATTTTACCTTAAGCATTGTGAAAGTTCAAGGGAACTCGGTGCAGTGTGGCACCTTGAGGGTTGTACAGGCCTTGGTAGCCCAAGGAGATGGCAGGCAGGCAAGAGAGCTGTTTCTCATAGAGCTGCTGGCAGCTGTGAAGTGTCTACTCAACTAAGCTTAAGCCATGTAGGGGAGGAGAAATGTCTTTTCCTTCCATTTAAGGGTCATGGTAGAAACTTCTATAAGAAAAGACAGATTAACGAGTGTAAAACATACAAATTTATTTAAGATAAGCTTTATGTGACCCAGGAACCTTCAGAAACGAAGACACAAGGAAACAAAGGAACCCAAGACTTGATGAAGAGTGGACTGTCATAGAGAAATAAGATTAGACAAAAAGGTATAATCTAATGGTAAAAAACTAGGGGGATCTTAGCAAGACCTGTTTGTTCAGATTCTTCTCTGTGACCCCGTGTCTTCGGAGGTAAGAATGCTCCTTTTCTCTGGGAAGGGGAGGGCACTCTCCAGTGAAGATCTTATGATCTGCTTCAGGGGAGAAGGGCAAGAGGAAGGTGAGAGTGGCCTTTCTGCTTCTGCTGTTTTCTCAAAAGCAAAGGTGCCATATTTTGGGGTAGCATGTCCTGTACCTCATTGGGCAGCATGCACCTACAGTGTGGATCTGTCCCTGTGACCTTATGAGAGATATCTTAGGGACAGAGCACAAGGGATTTAGGAAGGGGAGGGCCCCAAGGCCAGCCTGTATTTATATACTTGGGGATGAGGAGCCTGCAGCTCTGGGGTATTAATATCAGCAGGTTCCCATTTTTAGCCATAGGCTATAGAATTCTCAGAAGGTTTTGGTTATTCTTGGCAAAAGTAAGCTTTAAACTCCCCAAAGGAATTTTAAAGTACTCTCCCCAAATAAAGTAGAAATTTTAACTTTCTGTAAATCATGATTCATACATATACTGCTGTTAAGCAACCACCAAAAGACAAAAAATCCATTAAACTAAAACTTAAATATTTCTATGCAATCAGTTTCAGGGAAGTGTGTTTTTTCTGCTTTCAGGTGTTTGTTCAGTATAGTAAATATCCTGTGCTTAATGTTCCTGTCCTTATTTACATTCTAAGACACTCCCATCCCAAAAGCTTTGTGCTATTAATAATAGCAACACGGTCTGTATATAGGGGTTTATAGCACAGGGCATTGATTAAAATATAGAGAAACACTGTCTTGTCCAGCCAATGCGAGAACATTAAGTTCCCCGACTCTGGCAATTCAGAACAACATTCACTATAAGTAGTGTCTACAAATAAATGATAGTGTGCATTTTCCTTTTAACTGCAAATGGTAGATTCTTTTTTTAAGGTTATACTTTGAAATGGACCTTCTGTTAAATGCTCAAGACAATTTCTTTCCAAAGTGAATAATCGTGTTTTGCCCCAGTGGTGGAGCCCTGTTCCCACCAGACTTTTGCACACCCATTATTTTTCCCTTCTCAGTCCCCGTCCCCCACCTACGTGGAATGGCTCTTTTTCCAAATCTTCATGACACCCCTTGAGGCACTTACAGGGTATTACGGCCACGCTTGGCCTTCCCTCCCAGCGGAGGATCTTCCCAGCTGAATCTCTCTTTCCACATTTACATCTACAGCTCATGCTTGCCAGAGTGCACATCCTGCCCACCACATTACGTCAAGCTTCCAGAGCCGCATGTGATCCGGAGGTGGCTGACTGTGTACCTGTCATCTGACAGATCTGAGAGTTTCAACCCTGATGGCAGTCTTCCAGCAGCGGGGATTAACTTTCACATTTGAAGATCAGTTTTCAAAGGCGGAAGCCGAGGGCGTGCCCGCAACACGGCCACAGTTCTCATGCTCATAGAAACCCGGGCTTGTCTGAGCCATAAACCCGGGCAGTAATGAACATGCCACACATTCCAAGGCCTGTCATCTTTCCCTGGCTTTGGATTGTGTAATTGCTACCCACGGCTGGCCTCGATCATCTGCTCTAGCAAAGGAGTGAGCTTCTGTGAATAGCCATGTGCATCTCTACCGCCCTCTCCTCTACTGGTCACCTTGTCGCTTGGGCTGAAATGTTCTCCCAAACTTCTACATACTCACATTCTATCATCCCATCGAGCCCCAATTCCAGTTCTACTTCCTCTGTGAGTCCTCTCCTAAACACGCCACCCGCAGGGGTCTCGCCTTCCTGGAATCCACCCACACTTACTCTTCCAGCGCCGAGTTCTCTAAGTCCTCGTTTGCTTGATTACTTGTTTATTTTCACTCTTGAGCTTTCATGTGGCCCTTCTTGTGGTTATGGTTTATGTTCACAGCTAAGTCGTAAAAAAGGTCGTTTATGTTTTACTCTTTAGGATTTGGAAATTACCTTAAAATCTAATTCTGTTGATCAGAGCACTCAGCACGGATTTGCACAGAGAGGAAGTCAGCAAATGCAGTTTGAAAAGCAGCCACGCTGTTTCACACTGCCAGGCGAGAAGGAAAAAAGTTCAGATATTCCTTTTGTAAATTTTTTTGATTTCTCAGAATTAACTGCTTCTGTAGTATCACATGATATTATATAAAATGGATCAAATTCATTTATGTGCCAACTATGTCATTTCTGACTTGTAGAGTTTCAATGATAGGTCCTAATAGATTTGACTTCCCAGTTTTTACTTCTTTTAATCATGGGCAAGTTGCTTAAGTTTTCTGAACCACAGCTCCCCCCCCCCCCCAACTCTCGCTCTCTCTCTCTTTCTCTACATTTATATTTATTCATTAAGAAATTTAAATGATACAATGTAAATCACAGCATTTTAAAAACAGCATTTTATAAACAGCAAACATTTCTTCAATCTACACCAGGCTGTATGAAGATACAACAATGAGAATTTCAAAAATTAGTGAATTCAAAGAAACCCTTCTGGTGAGGTAAGAATTTTTTATCTTTGCTTTCTTACAGTGTATTCTTATGTTTGCCTGGGAGTGTTTTCATTATAATCCGTGTGTATTAATGCTGCCCCTGATGTCGTTTTTTCCTTACTCTCAGGGAGGCAACTTACTTCACTGGTAGCTATTATCATTAACCCATGTGTTTTAAAAATGCATAGGCCTGACACGAATATAAATTTTATAATCACTCTGAAAACTGCTTGTCAGTGTCTAGTAAAGCATACCTATGACCTAATAGTTTCATTCTCAGGTATATGCTAAGCAGGAATGCACACATCTATTCAGCAAAAGACATGTACTAGAACGTTCTTGGCAGCTTTATTCATAATACTTTAAACTGGAAATTACCCAAATGCCCATCAACAATAGAATAGATGAATAAATTGTGGCATATTCACACAATAGAAACGTAATGCCAAGACAAAGGAGGCAGACACAGAAAGCATGTATCATTTGACTCCATTTACATACAATAGAAATAAAGGCAAATTTGTCCATGCTGTAAGAAGTTCCCCTTAATGTAGAAAGGAGTGGTGATGGAAAGTGGGTACAGAAAGTGTTTCTGGGGTGCTGGTGATACTCTGTTTCTTGGTTTGGGTGCTGGTTTCACAGGTGTGTTGAGCTATGCAAATTCACTGAGCACTTTGCTGTATGTATATTATATTTTAATAAAGTTTTTTCTTTTTTTTTTTTTTTTTTTAAGACTCAACACTGTCCTGACAACTGTTTGTTTTGGAACCTCTCAACACTTGTTGGCAGGCCACTGGCTCTCCCACCCACGTGGGCATCTCAGTCACAGAAGTAACTCTTGCCTCACCTACCTTTCCATAAGACTCCGGACAGGAGGAAGAGGCCTAAACGGCCTATGGTCTCTATCTGATTGCCCCAGTGGATTATTTTGCACTCATTTCTTGGCTTCCATTACAATCAGTTCCAAGGTCATTTATATCGTGCCTTAGTTTTCTCTCCATTTGCTAATTTTTAAAAAGTGATCTCTCTTCTTCAGTTCCTCCCCTTCCTTTTTTATCCTTGACTATTGTGAGATGTCTCTCATCTTTTTGCTTTACTTGTGTTTTTCTTCTTTGTAGATTGTCACCTTTCCATCTGCAGTCACATGTCTGGTAACCAAGAGTGTTTGAGATATCTGCTTCATGAACGGCACCATGAGTGGTTGAACATGGTCCAGTCAGCAGCTGAAGAGTCTTGGCTTAAGGAGCACGTCACTTCCTTATCTAGCGGTGTATGTGAAGTGCTATTTATGCATTCTCATGCATGGCCTTCTTTTTATCACATCTGGAGCCATTATGTATGGGTGTGACTCACACTAAATACTGCTTAGAGCTGTATTCATGGCCAGCATATGGAGGCCCAATGTGCAGAGCCTCCTCCTCCCTGGGAAAGGCATCAGACAGATAGTTACTTCCAGCACCCTGCTCAGTCTTGCCCATCATTATTGTCCCCTGATCACACCCTGGATCTGTCTTTTTTTGCTCAGTTAATTCAAAACATGGCAATATCTCCACAATTAATTTTGGTATTAGATCTCAAGAAACAATTTATATTAAAATTCTTTCCCCATAATGACAATAAGGGATTATAATCCACTGAATAAAATAAGAATGTATACACCTATAGAGATAATGCATATATACATGTATAAGTACATAAATGAAGGAGAAAGGAAAGTTCTTCCCCATAAGAGGACACCAATTAATAAATATAAAAATAAAAATGAAGGTAAAAAAATCAGTGTTTCACACACATTATAGTAACAATTGATTCAGTTAAGACTCATAAGTGGTGCTAAAACTTAGTGGTTGAAAATTTGATTGAGAACAGTGTTTTCATAGTCTCAAAGTATCTCCCTGCAGAATATCTATTGATGAGAGAATAAAGTAATTTTATTGTAGAAAAAACTGGCGGACATGAATTCAACTAAGTGATCAAAGTGATTGGTTACCCCTTACCGATCATGGGACAAACCCAGCCTATGTGTCTTCTAATGTGATGTACTGAGGGCAGAATACCACCTATATCACATTCCTGCAAACAGTGCACGAAGTGAGTCTAATCGTGAGAAGCATCGGATGAACCTAAATTGAGAAAGTATATTCTCAAAAAGTTAGTATCGTAAAAGAGAAAGAAAGACAGGAACTTTCCCAGATAAAAGGAAATGAAAGAGACTTAATAACTGAGTATGATGTGTGATCCTTGATTGGGTCTGGAATACAAGACAAGAAAAATAGCTATAAAGGACACTATTGAGATAATTGGCAATTTGAATATGGATGGTATATTAAATAATGGCATTTTATCAATGTTAAATTTCCTATATTTGATAATTATACTGTGATTATGTTTAATATGTATTTGTTCGTAGGAAATATTGTTGTAATTCTCATGACACATGCGACCTACTCTGGAATGGTTCGGGAAAAGTATAAGTAGATAGAGAGATGGATACATAGACACATGGATAAATAGAGAGATAATAGATGGATAGTTGGTGATAGATGGATAGATAAATACATAGATATAGATAGACAATAGATAGATGGATAGATATATACACAGATGATAGATGGATAGATAGAAGATGGATAGCACAAATGTGGCAAAATAGTAATAACTGGTAAATTCAGGTAAAGGCATATAGCAGTTCTTTGGACTATTCTTTCAACACTTCTTAAAGTTGATATTATTCCCAAATAAAAGGTTAAAAATAAGAGTGTCTCATGTCATTCTGAAATTTTTTATAAGGTGGGACAGACACAAATTTAAGAAAAATCAATATTCCTTCAAATATGTTAGAAATTGATTCCCAAACATCCCTGTTCTTAACATCCGAACGTCAGGCAGTATATTGCTCTTTACCTCTACTGAGGCTGTCATCAATGAGCACCCCACAATACGATTCTAAAGTGGGTACTTTCTGATCACCATCTCTCATGTTGACCTTCATTACAAGATCCTTTTACAAAATTTGATGAGGTAGTCTTTGGCCTTTGCTGGTCTTTGGCCTTACTGAATTATAATTAAGTTCCTCTGCCCTGGCTCCTACGCCTGCCCACCCTCAGGCATTCCCTCTGTGAGCTCTTTGGCACTTTCCCACCATCCTCTCCGGTGCCCAGGCTTGTCTTGGGTCTACCTTTCCTCGTCTTGCTCCATGCCACTCCCCTTCTGCGATAGAAATTCATGCTCCCTGAGGAAGCAGTTACAGGTTCCAAATCCTGCATGATGCTATCCTACTTCTTGTCCTTTCTCGTGGTGCCTCCAACTTTTTCAACTCCCTGTTTTATTCCACACAGCCCTCCTTCTGTATTTCTCCTGTATTAAGAGTTTCCTAACCTCTGTGTATGACAGATAGTACCATATTGACTACGTTTTGGCCAGTAAAGTGGAAAAGATAAAGATTTATTAATACCATCCAACCAAAAATGCAATGGTAACTTCAGATTAATATTATCATACATTTGTTATACATATTATCTGTATACACGTGTGTATATATTCCTTTCAACTGTCTCCTAAGTATTTAGGTCATTAAATATGAAATGTCCAATTTTGAATCAAAAGTCTAGTTTATTGTATCTCAAACAAGAAGCAGTACAATTAATCAAAGTATGCACCTAAACTATCAACACAGTTTTGCCATCTTAACTTAGGAAGCTTGCTTATGCCAGCAGTGAAGAAGTCTGGAGAGCAAGTGGCAATGAAATCGCAAATGGCATTTTCCACGGCTTGTTGAGAATTGAATATTTTTCCTTACAAGAAGTGGTCCAAAGCCTGGAAGAAGTGGTAGTCAGTTGGTGCAAGGTCTGGTGAATATGGTGGATGACAGAGAGTTTCCAAGTTCATACTCCGCAGTTTGAGCAGAGTTGTTTTTGTGACATGCGGTTTTGCAAGAGGATTGGCCTATCACTATTGACCAATCTCGGCTGCTTAATCGCAAGCATCCTCATCATTTCATCCAATTTGTTGCAGTAGACATCCGCTGTAATCGACTGACCAGGTTTCATGAAGCTGTAGTGGATAATACCAGCACTAGACCACCAGACAACATTACCTATTTTTGATGAATTTTTGGTTTTGGACTGTGTTTCACACTTCGTCTTTATACAACCATTGTGCCAAATGCTTGAGATTGTCAAAAAGAATCCATTTTTCATCACACATAACAATACGGTGTAGAAATGATTCGCCTTTACGTCGTGACAGCAAAGAAAGGCAAGCTTCCAGATGATTTCTCTTCTGATGCTTATTTAACTCATGTGGTACCCATCTATCCAACTTCTTTCTTTTGCTCATTTGTTTCAAATGGTCCAATATTGTTAGAATAGTAATGTCAAACCTTGCTACTGATTCACGTGTAGGTTGAGATGGCTTCACTTCCCCGAACAGCTTTCAGCTCATCATTATCCACCTTGGCCTCAGGTCGCCCGCATGGCTCATTTTCAAGTTTAAAATCACCAGAATGGAACTTCTCAACCCATCCATGTACTGTGCATTCATTAGCCACATCTTTCCCAAACACTTTGTTGATATTTCAAGCTGTCTGTGCTGCACTGGTTCCACAATGGAACTCATATTCAAAAATAACATGAATTTTTGACTTATCCATGGTTTCACAAAAATTGCTCTAAAAATTTTTTTTGAAAGATAATCACAAGCCAAAACGTGCATTTTAAAAAATGAGGATGTACCTTTACAATGAAGAAACAAACAAACAAACAAGAAATGTCAAAGTGAAATGTCAGAGATACCAACTGTCACACTTAGTACTTAAGGAAATCGGACATTTGATACTTAGTAACCTAGATATAATTGTTCTTAACAACATAGACAGCATGCAATAAATAATTGTTTTCTTTCCTTCATATCAAAGCAGGTTGGGCTCAGCAATTTACTATGAAATTTAGATATATTTTCTAATGTTATCGTTAAAACAATCTTGTGAAAAGGATGTAGTGGTTTGGGAGAGAGTTCAGGCACCTGAACTTACGCTTCCAAAATCCTCTTTGTGTGATTCTTGTTGGAAGACGTGCTAGGTCTCCTGCCAAGGTAGCTGTGAAGAGTTGGAAACTTCTTCTTGCAGAACTCTGGAAGCATGTGGTATAAATGTGACCAATCAGATGCTTCTGCCAGGAATTTGGCTTTAGGACCAAGCCCCCAAAAAGCAGGGATGGGTGGAAATTCATTTTGGTGGCAGCATTTCATGTCCAGTGTGCAGGGCAGTGGTGACCCTGACAAGCTTCTAACCAGACAGTCCCTTGGCTCGATGTATGTTCTTAGGCCTCATCTGCCTTGCTTTCTTTTTGTTTCCAAGCATGCGTCTCCAGACCCTCAGCTGATTCTGTGGTTGCCTTCCTTCCAGCAAATCAATTTTTAACCTAAGTTGCTGAATTTGGTGTTTGCTGTTTGTTTGACAGGTCCAGTTGATATTACTAGCTCAATAAGGAATCTGATAAAAATTGCCTGTCTAAACAGAATTTTAATTCCAGTTTACTGGCTTCAAAACCTGTTCTCTTATTTTATACTGCAAATTCAGTTTAAAAATATTTTTTTTATTTTATTAATATCATGGAATTTGTGAGCCACTCATCCATAATTAAGTTATCCCCGTACTGAGAGACAGAAGAGCAGTATCGGTGTTCTACAGCCAAGATCCAACTGCCACATTCTTTGTTACCGCTCAGTAAACTGAACTGACTGCTTTTTGGACATATGTCATTGTTATTTCTTTGTGCTGGTAGAAAAAAAATCATTCTCTTTGCTTTCCCTCCAGGTGACCTTGGAGCGTGGTGCGTGTTATTCTGTAGCCGCGAATCCTTCTGCAAGAAGATAAAGATGTGTCACAGTGGAGATTTTCTATTTGGCAGGCCTACCTCAATATTTTGACCCTGACCTTTGGAAGAATGAACTTTTTTTTTTCCAATGCAGAAAATGAATCATTAGTATCAGCAAAAAAAAAAAAAAAAGTGCTTTAGAATATGTTTGATCAATGAGCTGTGCTTGTGTGTGTTCTTCTTTCTGTGTGAGAGCTTGTGTAGGTGTTCCTGGCCCAAACATTTTTGACATTCTGATAACCTTCAGGATGGGAAATGCTGCCTCTGAAAGAAACACTTTGTGGAACTGTGATGAATGCCCTATTCAGGTCTTAAGTGGCACCATCTGTGTGTCTCTTAAAATGTGGGCGCCCTGAAAAGCTTTGTCCCCTGAGAGAGAACTTGGCTTCCACTGGCTCCTGACTGCAGTGATGTTGGGTGAGGTGTTTGTCCTCTTGCCCTTCGATGTGGCCTTTTGAGAGGCTGACTTGAGAAGAGACAAGCTGCACTGAGTTGCAGAAACCCTGGGAATAAGTACATACTGCCTGCTACAGAAGGCAAAAATCCCAGCTGTCAAAGCAAAATTTCCAAAGTAAAGTGGACAGGGCCTTTCTTCATTTGCATGCAAACAGTTCAAAATAAACATCAAAAGGCAGGAAGAGCGCCTACATGGTCACTGATGAGAATGAAAAATAAAATTCTTTTTCAGTTTCATCTATCTTGTCTTCTTTATTCCTTTCAGATGTGATGAAGGTCAGAGGAGACTAGATGAAAAGGCTGAATGCTATTTTAGAAACTGCCTCAAATCTTTCATGGGTGCTTCTGCTACTACATTACTCAAGATATTTTTCATTTGTAAAATAAGATTTCCCAATAATAAACATATATTGAAGCCAATCATATATCACAGCCAAGTCTCTCAAAGGAATACGTTTTTGTTATTTTTAAAGTAATGTACATATAGACATTAATAAAATTTAATTATAATTAATGTTCTTTTCTCTACTTCTGCCTTAAAAATGCAAATATCTTATTGAAATAGTGTGGCAGCACTTAAAACCTAAAAATGGACAGATAATATATGACATTTAGTACACTAATTTCGATTGGTTAATTCAAAAATTTGTCATTATTCCCAGAACATATTTAATACCACCAACTTTCCAGAAAATAAGTTCAGGAAACAGAATCTAACCACTCTGAATGAAGAAATTAAGTCGTTCCCAACTTCTGACAATGAGATCTTTGTGAGAATTTAATTTACAAAATTATAAATCTTGGATTTGATTTTAAGATGTGGTACAATTTCTCCTTTTGTCTGATTTTGGAATGGGGAACACTTAGAATGAATCCTAAGGGCTCCAGGTCCCTCTGTGCACACTGGGTCAGAATCCCTGGGCAAGGTCTGCTCGCGCAGCTGGACTGCCCTCCCAATCAGAGCACTGTGCTCCCCCAGGCACATGGGGTCTGTATTGTCCCTGTCTTCTGAAGCGTTGTACAATGTTTAGTGTGGCACTTAGCGCACAGCGGGCATGCCATGTTGCCAATGCCAGCATTTACACACTTCCTGCACTGACTGGCAAAATGCAGAGCGATGTCACAGATCCTCCTTCTGTGCTTCTTGCTCAGTCCAGATACTTGTGTGTTACAATCAAGTCCGAATTTTCACTCCTTAAACATCTATCAAGAGATTTCCCAGATTACCTTTATAAGCTTTGTCATTTTGGGCAAAGCACTAAGGATCTCAGTTTGTTTTGTCTATGACATGAGGAAGTCACACAAAATGATTTCTAAACACTCTCCTAGATTGAAGTTCTAGAGTGCTCGATGTCCAATGACCTATCAAATATCTGTCCCTGCCTGATGTCCCATTGGCATACTTAATTCAGCAATTTCAATCTAAAATCTTTTTGTCTTCATCCTAGTCCTATTTCCTTTGATGGAATTGAAAGCTTTTTCCTTTTGAATTTCCCTTTTCCTATTCCCAATCCATTGCATGGCCCTCCAGCTTCTTATGGCTGTTCTGTCTTTTCTGTTACATGCTTCCTTCCTGTTAATGCTGAGACTACCCGGATCAAGACATTACAACTTCCTTCAATGGACTGTTAATTTTTTTTGTCTGTAGTTCCTTTCCCATTCAAACCTACCATATGCATTGATTGCTGCTGGACCACACCTCTGAAAGATGACATCACTTCCTTCAGTGGGTTTCTATTATCTACCTAGTTAAGCAGATACATATTTGCACACACTCTCCTTTATAAGAACATCCCAAGCTACCTCTCCAAGCATCTGTCTCCTCTTTCTAATGTTTCTTATACTCCAGATAAATATTATAATACTCCTTGCTATTCCATAACACACTCCAAATTATCTTAGTTCAGTCATTTACTGCAACTGAAGCTTTCTGTCATCTCTTTCTCTCAAATTTTGCCCATCCTATAACTTTGCCTCAATTGCCATGACACGTTTTTCATAACTTTTTCTGATCTTTCAAGATGTGACCACACTAGCCTTCGAATTGCCACCATATTTTACATACCTCTAGTATTATCTTCACGTGGGAATTTGTACGTATCTCTCTAACAAGTTTTAAATATCCTGATTACTGCTATTGTGTCTTATTCATCTTTTTATCCTTTGGGGATTCTTTCTTAGTATCATGGACATTGAAATTCAAGAAGAGTTTGTTGAAGGATACTGAATTTAAGTTGAAAATGTTGTCTGGATGATCATTTGATCGCAAGTTATAAAAACCCACATAAAATAGCTCAAGGAAAGGAAGAACTTTCTGGATAGGAATATATCAGAGACTACAAGACATCTCTACTTCCAGCCATGTATGTATTCCATTATTTATTCTCTTTCTTTTCCCAGACTGTTGGCTTCTCTGTGCCCAGGATAACGTAATTCAAGTGATGGCTTCCTTGTTCAAATATCCAGCAGAGACTAACTGTAGCCTGAGTCCCAAACCAAATTCGCAGAAAGAAATTGAAGTCCTCAGTTCAGGTGTCTACCTTTGGCTCAATAAACTTTGAACAGGGCAGAGAGTCCCCACCAGCCAGCTGCCCTCTCATTAAGGACTCTGGAAGCAAAATCTCTAAGAGGACTATAAAACAAGAGTTGCTAAATGTTAGTCATCAGAGAAAGGGAGCCAGGCTGGCATACGACCTAAGAAGAGTCATTCCAGTGTGAAGGAATCTAGATTTGACCCCACAAATATATACAAGCTTTCAGAATTATTCTAAACTTTATTTAGACCCGTAAAAACACTGTTATACCTAAATCCTCCATCCGACTTGTTGGATTGTTCTGTCTTACTCTGCCCGGTACATGGTATCATTGTCTCCAGTTATTTGCTGTATTTAAGTCTTATGAGGGAGAGATGTCTCAAAAAGAATTATAAGTGTGGCTATTTGTACATGCTTCTGTCTGGAATCCTGAAAAGCCAACTAAGTTTTAGAGAAAATTGTGCTATCAAAAGAGCCACCAACCTGAACTAGAAGAGACTGTGACCCTTTGAGATTTAAAACAACTTTGCAAATTCCTATATCAGGAAGCAGGCTGAGAAAGCTACATAACCCCACAAAAGGCACATTTCCAATACTGTTTTCATGTGTGACCAGGAGTGACCAGGGGGAAGGAAGACCCTCCGAGAACATGGAGTCAAGAACCTACTATGCAGCAAGCAACTCCCAGGGAGCAAAACCAGAGCTCAATCAAGGAACATTTCTTGTACACAGGAAGGAGGCTTTTGCAAAGTTTGAAAAAAATTACTGAAAATTTCCAGTGACTGCTGTGTACCTTATCTTTCTGTATTTCTTTTTTGTTAGAGACAGAACTCACTCTTTCACCAGGCTGGAGTGCAGTGGCATCAGCACAGCTCACTGTGCCTGGAACTCCTGGGCTCAGGTGATCCTCCCACCTCAACCTCCCAGATAGCTAGGACTGTAGGGATGTGCCACTACACTCAGATAATTTTTTTATTTTTTGTAGAGATAGGGTCTTGCATTTTTGTCCAGGCTGGTCTCGAGCTCCTGGCCTCAAAGGATCCTCCCACCCTGGCCTGCCAAAGTACTGGGATTATGGGCATAAGCCACCATGCCCAGCCTCATCTTCCCTCTTTGTAATGGCACTATTTATTGTGGTTAGTTTTTCCCTTATTAACTCTTGTGTGTGTGTGTGATGGGGGAACACAGGTCACTTGCATTAAATTTTTGTTTTCAATTCATAAGCCTCTGTATGGAAAGGACCCCCACCTGGCCCTGATATAGATAACATCATAAAATTTTGGATATTGAACTTGATGCTATGATTGCATTGGATTGGATTTTGTAGTCTCTTTGTTTTGGAGAGAGGGAGAATGTATTTTATTTAAGGGAGAAGAAAAACAAAACTTTGTGACCAGGGGTAGAATGGGTAAGTCATGTAAAAACATTATTGCTCCTGGTTTTTTGCTGCCACTCCACATAGGAAGATAATTTCTCTCCATACGTGGCCATCAGGCTTGGCCATGTGACTTGTTTTAGTCAATGAAATGAGAGTGGGGTTAACATAAATCACTGCCGCACGGAAGTTTTAAATGGTATCTCATGGATCTTTCATTGTTCTTTTTTTCCCCCCCCCGGCATAAAAGTGAATGTCCTGGATAGGAACTCCTCTAATTTGTGTTCTAAAATGATGACAGTGTGGCACATACTCATTGCCAAATGTGTGTAGGACAAGTCATATGAGAGAAATAAACGTTAGTTACCGTAAGCCACTGATATTTGGGAATTGCAGCATGAAAGTTGATGGATGAAACCTGGTTTATGAAGTGCTTTACACAATAGTTTATAAATGTGCAACCTTTTTTAGTTTTACCCCATTAAAGAGTGCTAAAGCTCTCAAAATCCTAAGAGAGGACATAATAGAGTCATGCAGTGGTTTTCAATTTCTTTTATTCCTTCACTTCCTTTCTTTATTCCTTTCTTTATTCTTCCCTCCCTTCTTCCCTTCCTTCCTTTGTTAAAGCACTGGTACCATTTCTCCAAAGAAATCTCGTTAAAGAGAGCAATATTAAATATCGGACATTTGAACAGTTCTGGAAAGAGAGTAAGGAAAGTGAGGGAGAGCGAGAGCTGAGCATTTTCTCCTTTGCTTCCTCACCGACCCTCTCCACACCTGACAGGCTTGAGGTAAGCCTTTTTAAAGTCCCTTCAAGGTACAGCATAAAAGAATTTTAAGATCCAATGAGGAAGTAGCATGCACACAGCCTCACAGCTGTTCTGTGAGCCAGGCATGAGGCTGTAAAGTGCAGTGGACTTCAGAATAAGACAGACATGCGTTTGATTCTCTGCTTTGCTGCCCTTAAATGTGACATTAGGCTGCCTCCTCAACATCTGCAAGTCTCTGTTTCCTCATCTGTAAAATGGGTACTTTGCAACCTGCCTCATGAGACAATTCAGAAAATTCAATGAAACAGTGTCTTTGCAAATTATTATTATGCGCCCCTTGTTCTTGGTCCTGTTTTCTTTCTAACACACAATGCTTTGCCAGTATATTGGAAATTTTCATAGAAAAATATGTTTGAAGTGGTTTATTCCTCCTTATTTCAGAAAATTGGACAGTGGCTTGTCCACGGACACCTTGCTAGACCTAGAACCTGGATTCGATATGTGGCAAATTGCTACTGAGTCTCCAAAGATCTCTGGGTGTAGGGCTGTGTGCATTGGAGTGCTCTGAAATCCTTGTCATAGTTACTAAAATTTCCTCCTTATGTTGGAGTGAACGACTGATAGGTTTCATTTTTCTTCATTCCTTTGACATTCCAGGACTGACATGTTTCCACTTAGGTCAGCAAAACCCAGCAAAGCATATCAGAAACTGAGAAAACTCTCCTTTCAGGTTCAAACTGTAATTGATTCTGAAGTACTGTAAAATGCTAGAGTAAAAGAATGAGTTTCCCATTTTCCTGAAGACTTTTCATGCCCACATGACAGACAGTTGGTGCTATACGATGAGGGGACTGAGATAGCCATTTAGAGAACAGCTACCACATCTCTTTTCTGGAATAAGGGAAACGAATGTGACTTTAACATCAAACCCGTCCCTGCCAGCAGCAAGAGGGCCCGAGAAAGAAACCAGCTGTCAGTTTTATAAAAAAGGTGCATGACTTGAAACCCAAGTATGTCCCTGAACTGCAAGCCTCCTTAGTCATGTAATAGCAAGATTTTACTACCGATTCAGGAAGTAAGAGCCTTTGGGTGTGACCAATCAGGCATTACTTTGGCATTTCCCAACTTGCCATTCTCGTAAATCTGAACAAACACCTTTGGGGCTGAGAAGGTTGCTCAGAATAGAACCACTTACATTGCAAGTTCTTTTGAGGATGTAGCTTCTGCCTATGAGGTCTTGAGATTTTTCTCTCCATAGGACTTAGAACAATGCTCAGAAAGCCAGGGCAGCATTGGGCTAAATGTTCTCTTGAAGACCTTCATGTCCAAGTCTGTTGATGCAGAGAGAAGACATTTAACAGGTATTCCCTTTCATTTCCATTTCAGCCCATTCTAATACTGACATGGTTTTGAGAATTTGGCATGAAAATACATGCTTAATCAATTCTTTGGTTCCATTTTGAAAGCTGATGGTGTCTTGATAACTGGTTGGTGATCTTCCCCTAGAGCCAGTGACATTTCCCTGGCACACGTGGGCTGAAGTGATGTGTTTGCATGTCTGGCTCTTGAACGGGTGTGAGAACATTGGGCCTGGGGGAGAGAAGGTACATGCAGGTACACGGTGGCATGATCATCCCAGTTGAGGCCAAGGGAAGTGAGGTGGGAGAGTGGCATGGTGCTCTTCTCTTCTAAGACCATGCTAGCATATCCAGTAATAAACAGCTACCTTCAGGTGTCTGCCAGCTCACCTTTGATATCTAAGTGTGAGGTGACTTTGTTCCAGAGTTCTAAGCTGTGGCTAAGAGATGTGGATAGACAGCCCCATAGGAAGTAAATGTTGCCAAGTTCAGCATTACAAGCAGGTTTCAGTGCTTCTTATGAAAGCCTAATAATAAGTCTGGAAGAGATCCAATACTCTTTCATTCAACTTTATATTTAACTTACCTCAAGAAGCCTTGCCTTCTCTTTGCAAAAAAATAGGAAAATATTCATGCTTCATTACTGATTCTATCTGATAGACAATGGGTGTTTAATAACTATTAGTTCCCTTCACACTCCTTAAATGACTGAAATAATTCTGGAAGGCTCAGCTTAACAGATTTTCAGAGATACCTCATAACTATTTTTAGATTGCTTTGTTCATTTTTTTCTTTGCCTTTTTTCACTTCAGCACTATTTTATAATACACACTTTTATATGCTTTTAAAATATTCTTGGATACAGCATAATTTGCTTATAATAAACTATAGCGTCACTGTCCAGTGGCTCTAGTCTGAGGGCATTAAACTCACAGTCCAGAGGATGTGAAAATTCTGGCTGCTTTACCTGGGGGGTCCATTTGTGTTGTATCAAACGTTGCAGGGCTATAAGGTCTGGGCAGCTGTAGGGTTAGTGTGTTACACAACAGAGTGGAAGATAACCGGGATTATGGACCATGTGGTATTGCCTGTGGTCTAGAGTTTCACTGGGGCTGAGTTTCTCAGTGCAGGGATTACAGAACACCGACGGAATCACTTACATTTCTATTCTGTTTTTAATGTTAATTCCATGGACACATTAAATTAAAATAGCCACCATGGTTAATCCTGGGAATCTGATTTTTCTTTTCAACAACTAATGTGATTCTTGTGAATATTAAAGTTTGAGGATGAGTACCTGTGTCATATTTACACAACAAAAGAGGACCCATTTATTCATTTCCTAAAGTCCCCCTATGGGTAACAAAATAGAATAGTATCAGAGTCGCTAAGCAAACTGTTCTTACTTCTGGGGTTATGCCAGAAAAGGAACAAGAATTCACCTGATAAACATTTTCCTGGCATTTCAAACATATTCAAGGCCTTGGGGAAAAAAATAAGGAATTTACAATAGTATTTTATAATTTTAAAAATAACATACTATTGAGCAGAGCACAAGATTTACATGACAAATAAATAAATAGGTCTTTGAAGAAATATCAAGTTGTGGCAAGCTTTTGGGGGCTTCTTGCCAGAAATCCTGCTGTAGCCACTCCCCCTCCTGTTAGGGACACGTTGCAGATAAAGAGTAAGATCCGCTTTTGTGGGGGATTTGACTGACAGATCAGGAGAAATAACTACAACAGATCCTTTTGAAATGTACAGTAAAACCTGTATTAATGGAAACACTCCAACAGTTTTTCTGCACTCTTCACTTATTAGAAAAGCAAATTCAGAGATACCTCACTTAATAACAGATTTTTTTTTTAATTTTAACTTTTAGAGTATGCGTGGGAGATGAGATTCAATCCAGTATCAACTGTTTTCTACACCTGTGTAGCATTTTTCAAAGATAATGGAAACTCCTCCAGATGACCCCAAAGAGGTGCAATGTCCTCATTTAAACCAGGAGCCTCCCGTACTCTCAGGCTGAGAATCCTTTACCAGGTTTTTTGAAGTCTCTTTCTTAAGTAACTTTAAATTATCCCCCTCCATTTTGAAGAGATCATTTAAAAACACAAATGTAACGTCTTTCCGCTTTCTTTCTCAACGTCAGAACAAGTCAGATCACCTAACACTGCATCTGCGCTGTGGCTTCGTCCTTTCATTTCCAAGCTGACTTTTCATCAGTGTCCTGTATGTCCCTTTGGTTCTAACGGTGCTGAACTGCTTGCAGAGTCTCAAGTACTTCAATATACTTCCGTCTCTTTACGATTGCACATGCTGTCCACACCTGGGGGGCCTTTCTCACTGATAAACTCAACTGAAACCCTTCTCGATGAAGCTTGCTTTGACGCCACCCACCCACCTCCAGCTATCAGCAGTAGTGTCTGCTACCTCGTCCCCGCAGTACCATGAAAACAACTATTTCATGGAAATAAACACTCTGTATTCTACACGCTTATTGTTATGTAATAACTATTCTGCTGAAAGTTTCTCCAAGGCATTATTATAATGCATAGAATTCACCTTTTCATCTTTCACAGTGAGCCCAGAGATTAGCACTTAAGAGATGCTCAAAAATAATGACTCAAGAAAAATTCAAATATGCGAGTTATTTTAAATCTACATATAAAAGAACATAAAATTTCATGTCGTAAAAATATTTGATGGACCTACTCTTTTATAGGCAAACTGACTTGAGTTTTAATTTTACATTTTCTAAACACTAACTTTGTGGTTTTGAGCAACTTATTATATCCTTCTGAGGCTGTTTCCTCCTCTATAAAAACTATAAAAAGAATTCAGACTTTATAAGCTTGTACTAAAGATAATAACTTTTTTTTAAAAATCTAGCAAGATATTTGCCACAATATTCAATAAATTTAGTTTCTTTTCTTCTTTTCCCCATGTTTGAATCAGTCAAGTGTTTTTGTTTGTTTGTTTGTTTAATCCCAAGTCAACCAGAAATTACATTAAATGGAAACCCAAACCCCTACTTCTTCAGCATTGTGGTTAATTTTTATTGCCGTGCATGTTCTGACAAACAACAAAGGCCAAGAGTTTTCTGTTTGTGCTGATGAGAAGCTGGAACTGTTGAGTCTCAAAGTAAAAGTTCTTTATGACACATGGGAGCATCCTTTTCCTCTGTCCAGAAAACTCGCCATATTTTCTGTAGTCTGGCCCAGATCCCAGAGCTCACAAGATACATGTGATAGTTAAGCTTGTTGGAAATCTGTAATATTTCTACTGTATCCGGGTAATAACGACTTTGCACAGCTGGCTTGGTAACTGTGATACACTGGGAAATTTCTTCATCCAACATGTTTCCAAGCACACTTTCACCCGTGGGGACAGGAGAAACCAATCAGAACGGACTGACATTAATCTTAACCATGTGGGAACACCAAGTATCTCAGAAGTTGGACATTCTCCGCACACAGGCAATTAGATTATTTTGCTTATGGGTTAACATAGGCTGTGGTTTGGGCTGTTTCATTTTTTAAAGAGAGAGACTTTGTTTTTCAAAAGGTTACATGAATTGCCAAGGGTTCTCTGACCATGTTAGTTTTGATAATGGGTTTAGAAGATTGCATGAGAACTTCAGACAAGTAGGACCCATTCAAGATACGAGCTCTGGGCTCTGAGTCTTAGTTGGAAAGCTAACGTTAAGATCATTACGCATCTAGGGAAAAGTAACTTTGTGAGATTGGAGGTAGTGGTCTTTTATCTTAAAGAAGGGAGTGAGAATATTTTTGCAAATGAAGATTATCAACAATCTAGATGAACTATAAACTGTCAAAAGAACGTGCTGAGCTAAGGTTTAATTAAAGGAAGTGAAGGCAATGGGACTAGGAAGGTGATTAAGAAAGACACATTGACTTGCCATTTGAGCCCTAACATTTTGACCCTGACATTTGGCCTCATGGCAATTCTGAACTTGAGAGAGATTGCTCACAATTTTCTTATGCATTAGTTAAGAAGTGAATATCTTAGGAATTGGAGCTATTGCAAGGTCCTAGGGATTGGCAGGAGCAGGGGCCAATTGCCAGAAACTTCAGTGTGCATTGAGGGCTGCTTCCCGTGGTTGGGAAGCAAGGACTTCAATTCAAATATCTTTCTAATGGAAACTTATGTAAAATATAAGGGAACTTCCCCCAAAATTGTGCATGCTCAACTATAAGTGAGAGAAGTGCTACCAACTTGATTTATTCCTTAGTATAAAACCAAAGTGACTCCTTGACCATATAACCTTGTCAGGCATAATGCCTTTGATTAATAGATGGATGGATGGATGGATGGATGGATGGTGATGTTTTCCACAGGGAACTGAGAAGTACTTCCTATTGAGAAAATTTCATGTTTGTCTTTCCAATAAGTCTTTCTGAGTTTAAGTGTTATAATTAAACATTGGAAAGAGAAGGGGAAAAGGTTAAAATAGACTGAAAACTCTTTGCTGCTTTAACAAGCAACTCCCTAGTAAAGGTTTCCCTCCCAAATGATGTTTAGGTACAGTGCACCTGGTAGCATCTATGCTGTTGGTTCATTTCATCAGACAGTGGCATTTTCCTATATTTTCAATTTACATTCGTAGCTGTTCTACCTTCCTAAAATCACTGTAGCTAAGCACTGAGCTAGGTAGCAGGGGACTGCTTCTAGGCAGATCCCTCCCCATTTCCTCCACTGACAGGAAAATATGCCTTATATCCATTTATTTTTATTCCAAAAATTACAATAGGTGCATAAGGTAAAAACATCAAATAGCAAAAGAGTGTTAAAATTTTACAGATTTCAAAATTTCTTTAAAAGTATTTTCTCATACTTCTCCCCATCTCTCCCTATCTCTCCCTCCCAACCTTTGCTTTTCCATCACCAAAATTTATTTCACGTATTCTGCTCTGTAACTGTAATGTAGTTTTCTACTTTAAATTGATTGAAAACCAGTAAAGAACTGGTTTGCAAGAACTGAATAGTGTGTTTACATGCATAGAAAAAGAAATGTGATCTGGTGTAATTCAGCTCTGCACTTGAAACAATGTTCCAAGTTTCAAAGCCAAATAGAGAGTTTCTTGCTATATACTCTGCAATTGGTACAAAGTCATGTCAAATTTTATTTAGCTTCATATTTGTGCCATACCTTTCTTGAACAACAATTTGTTTTCTTTCGAACAGAAGTCGGTGAAGAACAATTTACCCAAACTGTTCCACGGACACTGCATTAGCAATTGTCCCAATTACAGCCCCTCCCTGCTTTCTGGCTTTGGCATCAGTCGAACCTGCTGGGCACCTGTGAGAGAAGACAGCTGCCTCTCCCAGTGTGATGGGCTCAGGTGCATCTTTGGGTTACTGTCTTCTCCACTGGGATCTATTCATCAATATGATTCTGGCTACATTCTTTCTTCTAGGAACTTACCAAAATTTCTAATCTGCTGATGGATCCTGTATTAGTCTGGATTCTTCAGAGAAAGAGAACCAATAGAATATAATATATTAAAGGAATTCCCTCACGTGATTATGGAAACTGAGAAGTGCCAAGATCCACAGTCAGCAACTTGGAGACCCAGGAGAGCTGATGGTGTAAGTTCCAGCCTCAGTCCAAGTCTGAGTCCTAAGATAGGACAAGACCTATGTCCCAAACCAAAAGAGAGCCAGTTCTCTCTTGGTACCTGTCCCAGTTGGCCTTTCAACAGATTGAAGGAGACCCACCCAGATGAGGGAGGGCAATCTGCTTTACTCAGTCTACTGATCTGAATGTTAATCTCTCCCCCAAAACCCTAATAAACACACAGAAAATAATGTCTAATCAAATACCTGGGTGCTCTGTGGCCCAGTCAAGATGACACATAACATTAACCATCACAGATTCCTTTCTCATTTGCAGTTCCATTATATCTTTTGTGACATTTCCACGGGATTTGGGAAGGCAGGGGAAATAATCATAGTTCATCCTGTTGAACCAGAATTATCGTCAGCTTCCTGGGGCCCAAGTGATCACTAACATGATTATTTATTCTTCTGGATAATGTCTGCTGGTGCTCAGCCCATTCCCTCCTCTCCTTCCCTGCTCTTCTCTGTATTGATGGTCTGGCAGCCTGGAGACTGCATTCCCAAACTCTAGTGCTGGCTAGTTCCTATTAAGGTCTGCCAGGAGAAAGCATTTCAGTGGGTTTGCAAGGACACAAAAAGAAGGACATGTTTGTGCTTCTGGCTCCAGCAGGGGCAGTAGCTAAAACTTGCAGGTGACTGTGGGTCACCGTGACCTCCGGCAGTGTCCACAAATCTGGGAATAGCAAGAGACAGTAGTGGGGATGGCAGATGACCGTGAGTTCCCATGGCATTGATAGCAACCTCAAGAGCAAATGCTTATTTCTGGACTCTTTTCTCCCTGTACTCTTCCAACCAACTAAAATCTTTGTAACTGGTCTCTTGTATTAAACTCACTTCTATTTGAAATATTCAGAGTATCTGTGTTTTCCTAACTATACCATGACTGATAAGCTCACTAACATTATATCCTTTGCCTTTCTTTGAGATGATGCAATATACCTTTAAACTATAGCATCAGTTCAAAGAAAAAATTAAAGATTAGAGATGGTTACTAACTTTTATTCAATGTTTGCTGCTTTCTACTCACAATAACCCTGAGATAAATATTATTATACCCATTTTATGGGCAATAACAGAGGCTCGAATATATTTATTTGACTGAAATCTCACAGTCAAACTGCACTTGCAAATCAGATTCTACTCTTTTCATCTGAGAAGTAATATTGATGTCTGATACAAATATTAAGAAGAGGAAAAGGCATATAAATAGCTGGAAGTGCCCTTCATACTTAACTTTTCTTTGTCAAATGAGAAGACTTCTAATCACCTTATATTCTTAAACTAGAGAGATTGTTGGCCTTTGATTAAAATATCTCAGAGTAAGAGCGTCAGCAGAGCTCTCCCAGACAGACAATTTAGGAGGTAGATATGTTGATTGTTCTACTAGTTTGTAGTCATTAGTATCTTTTAATAGCATGGATTCTATTTTTATGGTCAGGATATCAGATTTAAAAATTAATACCTTTACCTAGAGGATTTTGCTATTTCCATTAAAGCACCAAGGGAAAGGGGGAGAGGGTCCTTTTGTACATCATCACACAGCAGCACCACTGTATGCAACTGAGATGAGTAGACAAGGTGTCACCTGCTGTTAGGTTTCAGGTAATAAAGACAAGTCTGAGACCTTGTCTCGCCAAGCTAGAATGGTATTTCCTAACTCAATATCCTGTCACCAATGAGCGAGGAAGGAGATCAGCCTAGGGAAGGTTTATTTCTTAAAGAGATTTTTGGAAAAGTAAATTCCAGGAAATTACCAAGCATACTTCTAGTTCCCAGCATCTAATGTGACAGGTTTTACAGATTATTAGCTTCTCTTTGGATGGTAATATGGCAGCAAGTTTTTTCTTAAGTAAAGAGCTCTTACAAATGTTTAAAAGGATAACACATTTTAGACACTGGTAATACCTGTACATGTGTTTGTTTCCCTCTGCAGCCACATAACCCAGGTGTAACAGAAATTGCACTCTACCTCGGAATGTAATGATTTTCTTATGCGTGGCTGGTCGCTATTTCTCTGCTCTTTGGCAATCTTCCCCTCATAGGTGTGGGAGAGCCCAAGTTAAGTAATTAGAAATATGTAGTGAGCATACACTGCTGTGCTCTGAGAACACTAAGTCCCTGGAGGCATTCCTCCTGGGCTGATTATGGAGTGCCTGGATCTTTTGCTTCCAAACAGGTAGCTCTAGGGATCATACCCCATCAGCTACCATTCTATTTAAGTTTTAAGATGGCATCGTATGTCTTATTGTTTTACTTAGAAGGAAAAGGAAAATGTTTGCTTCTGAGACAAATAACAAAGCCCTTATGATGTGTTTGCATTATATGTATGCCAGCAATAGCCACTTACCACTTGGGAAGCGTTGTTCCTTATTTACAAAAGCCTGCATTTAAGTAGTTATGGGTAAGAGTGCACACCCTGATGGTTTTAATTTTGACAAAAATAATTTAGCAAGGGATTAAGTCTCAAATTAAATGACTTAAAATTAAGTGACTTTAATTTTGAAGTTTCAATTACACTTTGCAGAATCACAGGAGCACAAGTGCTAGAAATGGGAGGAATTCTAACAGTAAGTTTTGCTACTTTGGTCATATTAGCACAAACAATTAGGCAAAGAGGAGGAAATGCAAAGGCTATACTTAGTAATGAGCTATTTGCCAGGATTGTTTCTCTATCCTTCTAAATTGAAGCAGGGACACTGAGGCTCAATATGCATCTGGATCAATACACTTATCTGGCCCTCCTGGAGTTTTCTCTGACATCAATGTAATAGTTTTTAAACTTGAAGCCTTAATTTGCTAGGCAAAACTCTTGTTTGAACATAAGGTGCTCAGTTAATAGCACATACTTTATAGGACTCTTCCCCAGCTATGATTAGTTAGACCTATGTAAAATTTGCTCCATTTAAAGGGTAAAATTCTTGCAAGAAGATAGTGAGAACAGACAACCATAAATATCTGGAACACCTGAGAGATTCCATACTACAAAAAGAGTGGTAGGGATGGACAGTTCCTGAAAATTCATTTATTATAATATTAATACCTTCATTTTACAGTTGTAATCATTAAGGTGTCAACTTTTAGCAGCAGAGCTGCATCTTAAAGCTCTATTTTGAAATGAGTATGTTATTGTTTATATGGTTGTTGACTTGGCCGGTGGAGGGGGAGGGCATGTTTAGAATTTGGGATGCAGAGGTGTGGGAACTCTAGGGGGATGAGTGCCAATGCAGGGTGAGTGCCGAACACTAATCAGCACCATTCTGCTCCTGTCTACCTCAGGTAGCCTACGGGAAAGCACATGTTTAGTGTAGAAGGATTTAAGTTTGTAAAAAACATGTCTTAATGTCCCCTGTATAAGAAATAGAAGTTCTGAGTATGGCAAACATTTTCCTAACTCAAAATCAAGACACGTGCTATGAAGTATGTGAGTTTATTTAAGGTTATAATAAGACCATACGTCTTAAGCAGAACTTTCCTCTACAACTGAAGACAGAGAAGTTGCTTCACTGTAAAAACAGTCTTTTGTTCCCCTCGAATTTGGCCTGAGGAATTTAGAAAAAGGCTATTAAAAATGAAAATCAGAAGGTATTATCCTTTTCACTGTGACATTCCCTACAACCAGTGATGCTGTACGGTGGAGAAACTCTCTTGTCACCATTGATCCTGGGCAGTAGAATTCAGGAAAAGGTGATTCAGAATGGACTCCACATGGGGGTGAAATAATCGAGGCACTAACCTTGAGAGCAAAATTGAAGGGGGCACCAGAAACACTGTAATCAAGATAAATAATATTTTGATGCAATATTTTTAAAAATAAAAATTAATGAAGAAAAATTTTATGTTGAACAAAATATCAATGTTTTAGATGAAAACAGGATCCAGCCTTGCACTTGCGTGAATTGATCTCATTTGTCCCACCCCAATTCTGGCCTTGTCCTATCCTGTCTTTATTTAAAATTTCTATATTTTGTTCATCATAGATTTTTTATATATTTTTTAAAATATTGCATCAAAATATTACTTATCTTGGCTAATTATTTTTCCAGTAGCTGCTTAAATTTTGCACTGTGGTATCTCACACTGCTCACCCTAGTCCTGGTCCTGAGGAATCTGATGCCTGACATACAACAGGTATCAAAACCCAAGCTGTTAAAAGAATGATTATGTGGTGAATAAATTAATGAACGACATTTCAATCACTATAAGAGTATCCTCTGTTCTTGTTTCTAACCACCTCTCTGCAAACTCCTCATTGGAAGAGATAGACATACAGGATGTGTTCCAGACTTATTTCAACAGAGCTGTCTTTCTCCACGCTTTAAAATAATATAATGCATATTAAAAACTACTTTTTCTATTGCTTGCACTGTCTCAACATAACTAATTAATTATCCTCAGGATATTAAAGGCATGTATGGGAATTTCCATTCAAAACACAAACACAATGACACCTTAGCATATTTCTACTCGACTCTCTGGGTAACAGTCTCTTTAGCCACAGCACGTGGGAGCTGCCAGCCGGGTAGCATTAGGAAACGTAGTTCATCAAGCACGCCCCATTAAGGGTCTGTGAAAGTCATGCAAGATTAGGAAGGAGAGCATGTAAGAAAGTCATAAATTTGGAGAGAGGCATAAGGGACGGGGAAATGTTCCCCACTGCATTTCGGTGCATGTGTCCGTGTGTATGCTTTGTGTGCATGTATGTTTGAAGGAAGAATCTTTTGTATTTCAGCTGTGAATGCATTCCAGTCACCATCCATGGAAGACATGTGCAAATTTTTAAATCTTAGTTTTAGAGCTGAAATATTTTCCACTCAAGTCTTTAAATTACTTAACTAAAATGCCTGGTTCTCGGATCTGCTTTCGTATGGTCTGTGGGACAGGGAGATTAATAATGGATAAACTGGAAAAAAAAAAAAATGAAAACAAAACACCCTCTGTGCTTCCCTAAGAATGTGGGAGCCGAGTGCACTCTGAATTAAGCTGCATGTAAGGTGAGGGAGGAACAGAATGTGAATTGAATCCCAGAACGTCAGCTTCTGCCTTTGTGCTGAGTTGAGCTCAAGAGAATAGGAGGAGGAGTTCTTTCTGAATGCAAAGGTGTGTTCCTGCTCAAAGCCACCTTCCAGACCCTGCAAAATCACCCCGTTTGCTATTTCCATAAAGCAAGACCAAGGCCTCTGGATAAGCACAAGGAATGGGGTTTCTCTCTTCATTCTTCTGTACTGTACAACTTCTGTGAAAATATGGTATTCAGAACAACTTCCCTCTTTTCCATCTTTTCCTCCTTCCCTTTATTCTGCAAGTTAACTTCTTTCTGGCTCTAGGTAAGAGACAGAGCAATCTGAAGATTTTGACTGGGCACTAATCAACAGAAGCAGTCAAAAAGCTAGAACTTGGTCAGAGGAGGAGACAGCATTTTGGGAGCCCCCATGCCAAAACTTCTGCAGGAAATGGCATTTCAGCAAGCGATGAGTTTAGTTGTGTTCCTTCTTCTGTCACTTCTTCTTGCTTATTGGGGCTTAGGCAAGAGAGAGCACAGAGACTTCCATTTCTGTTCCTTTCTGCCACACATAAGTGCCAAAGATGAGTTTAGACCTAAATTGGAAAGTGCTTAAGATGGTGAGGAGGTGGGAAAATCAATCGATTGATTTATCTGCATAGCTGATCATCTCGAAGTCAGAAATGAAAAACAGTTGATTTTCTAAGAACTCTAACCTACAAGCTAATTTTCCAAAATTATTTTGTAAAGCAAGGATGATCAGACATTATATGATGAGACGTGATTTTCAGTTTTCCTCCAGTTATGACTATGTTGTACAGATGAGAGCAAAGATAAAGTTGTCATATACTAGCTGTTGCAGGGCAATTCCTTCTTCTCCCAGTGTGTCTGTCTAAAGGAATAAGGTCACTTGTTAAACTCAGAAGCATATCTAGGGATCTAATTTAAGTACATCAGCCTCCTAGCATGTTGATTCGGAATGTTGTCCGAAACCACTGGTAAAGCTGAAACCATGGGCACTTTATGAAATTGCACTTAATTCTATTAATTCTACTACTACTTGCATTTTGAAAATGATCTCTCTACTCCCCACTTATTAATAGACAACATACATTTTGGTACTTTTACTATTTCTTTTCTTTTAATCCTTTGAGAAAGTTTGGTTTTTTGTCATACTGCTCTTAGTCTCCTAAAGCTGTTTTTATGTCAGCAAGATGTTAAGGCTGTTTGGTGGGCAATATGTTAGAGACGAGGTCCTTGGCTCACTTATTCCTGTTACTCCTGGAATGTGGCAGGCTTCAGTTTCACTCAACAGAGTTTACACAGCTGTGCATAAAGGACTTTGCATGAGCCTTGGAGTTCAATCACTCAGCAAAATAAATCAATCAACAAATATTTATTGGACATCTACTCTGTTGGTAGAACAAGGTATCTAAAGTTGGTGCTGGAATATAATAGCTAATTCACAAAGAAAGAATTTTAGCTCAAAAACTTTCAATAATCATCAAATATTCTAGGTAATTAGGTAGGAGGTATTCAGAGGAGTTGACTATGCTATGAAAGGTCTGTGCAAAATTTGCATGTTCTGTGGAGCAACAGACACAAAGTCTAAAGAAACCTACAATCCAGTATCGAGGCCCCCCACATCCCCAGAATGGAACAAAACTGAACAAATATGCAAACAACAAAACATCAAAAGACTTTCTTTGAAAATACAGGGTTGATGTTTTTAAGTGAGTTTAACTGCTTGAACCATACTCGAACCATACAGATGCCATTTGACTAAAATGCAGGACAGATGAAAAGGAACAGTTGTCCTGTTGGAGGCTGACTCAGTGGGTCAACACAGGAGCATGGCACAGAGCCAAGGCACACGCTCCGTGAAAGTCTACGGCAAGGATTTTCAAGAAGTGTTTGTGCTGCCTGTGGTTGGGGGACACATTTTGGCTCCTGCCATGCAACCTGAGTGTAGTGTTGATTCTTACCTGTCATAATAACAGCCACCTTCTGAGGTGTTACCCTGATGGGCACTGCTCTCCACAGCTTACAATTTCAATTAGAGTTAGCAACTTTCCCAGTGTCAAACAGCTAATAAGTGGCAGAGTTAGGTCTCCAATCTTGGTCTTGCTTAAAATCCATGCTTATACTCACAGTGCATACTCATCAACTTGTAAGAGCTTATCCTACTCAACATCACGTGCAGATTTATGGGCAGGCTCTTCAGATTTATGTATGAGTAAAACACGGCAGAAGTATTTAGAAATATGTTGCATTTTTACATACATTTGCTGTCATTTTTCTTCCATTTCTATGCTCCCCCATGTATTTCATTTTTGCATAGTTATTACTTTACATATTGTTATTGCCTACCTTGACTCTATTTTCCTGATAAATAAATGGTTACTGAACAAAAGGATGAATATTTCCGAAAACCCTGCAACTCTAACAGCTAGATCCTTATCTATCATCATCAATATCAATTTTTTTTTATACTTAGTGCTTGGCCACAAGACAAGATCAATAACGGATAAATTCATTGCAGTTCCTAATCTAACACCTGGCTAATGTAAAAGCTTCTCAAAGGGGTCAGTGAACTATATCTTAATTCATGACTGTGCTCTGAGCATATATTAGTGTTTAAAAAATAGTATGCTCAATAATTATTTGCTGAATAAATTATAATTTCCTAAAAAATAATGAACATGTATTTAGTAACAGCTATGTGCAAGACACTCAGTTAGGTGATGAATGGAATTCAGGAAAGCATAATAATAACAGTGGCCAGCATTTACCATGTGCCGGGCATCGTGCGGAGTGCTTTCTTTTGATGTAGTACTGCATTGAGTCCTCCCAATAACCTCATAGGTATAAAAAATACATGAGTTATTTTCCCAAGGTCCCATAGCTAGTAAGCAGCAGTGCCTGGCCTTCAACGTGAGGCAGTTATTTCAAAGCCTAGCAGTCTTAAGTATGGTAGAAACCCACTTACCTGGCATTGAAATTTTTTTTTATGCAAACAACAGTTTAAAATGATCCATAACAATTAAATATGTTTTCTTTTAAATTAAAATATACAAATACATATTAATTAGCCAAACTTTTTGCTATAGAGCCAGGACTTGCTCTTGAGTATGGACCATTCTCTTGGAATTGTACATTGTCTTTCTTGCACAAACCACACCCATGATGCATTGTCTATAATTTCCAGTTTCAGTTTCTCTTAAGTGGGGCCAAAACCTAAGGACATTTGAAAAACTATTCGAATGCATATTCAATAGGTTTACTTATAAGATTTCATTATGTAATAAAAAAAACAAAAATAACTGTCATGAATAGACCAGGTAATAAACATAACCAACTTTTGATAAGCAAACAATTCTCCTGGAGCAGGGGTGAATAAGAGAGTGGCCTAATAACCAGGAGTGTTTGTTCACAGTCTTAAGGCATCAACTAAAGCTTTTCAGAGGCAAAAGGACATTGATTAATTGAATGGAGTTAACTCGAGTTGTATTGCCCACTAGTGTATTATACACAAATGTATTTTTCTTTAACGAACATTGTTCCAGCACCTGTTCTGTGCCAATCACTGTTCTTAGTGCTTTACAAATACTAATTCATTTAATCCTCAAGTACTCTCTGGGGTGCATATTATTATTATTGTTACCTAATTTTACAGAGGAGTAAACCGATGGTCTGGGAGATTACTTATCTTGCCCTAGATTATACACCGCATAAGTGGTGGAGCCAGGATTTGATCCCAAGTGCATACTCTTAACCCAGTGTCCACCAAACAAAAGTCATTTTATCTCCTTTCCAAAAGCCTAAAACCCAGATAGAAAAGGACACGTGCTCCCTATATAAACGTGCATATGGTAATTATCTCATGAGGGGGCCAGGAGTTCACAAACATCTTCTCTAATCATCTTCGCTAAGACATGCACATGAATTTTCAGTCAGCTTATGGTAAACCTCTCTTATAGTAGCCAGTTTTCATTTTTCTTACCTCCTTTCCTTCCCTAAATGATTATAATGAACAGGGGCATTTGATTTTCTTTTGATAAGCCACTTTTGCATATCCCTTTACAGCCATTTCCTGTGTATGTTCCTATCCTTTATGACTTCCAGGTCCTGGGGTGATAATGTTGACCATATGTGGCAGACCAGTAGGCCAAGGAGCACACTGGAGATTCTCAGGAATGTGTCCTCAGGGAGTACCTCAATCCTTTTATCTCTGTCTTGTGGATTATGCACACTAATCCCCACAACTTCCTGAGATTCTAGGTTCAGGATCATAAAGTAATTTTCATCTCCCAATCAAACCACACATTTAACGTGGTGAAAACATCTTTAATTTTGATGCCACCGAAACAAGTTCTGTGGTCTGTATTTATAGGTTTATAAAAGAGGGAAAATGGATCTGAATTCTCTTGACAATTTTACATTGTCAGTGACCTCCTCCCCTTGGAAAGTGGTTTCGTGTCATCAGAACACATATGTAATTTGTATCAAGAAAAGTGTGTCACATTTTAAATGGTTGAAAAACCATTTAATATTTCTTTTAAGAAGATAATATACATATGATTCAAATATCAAAGTACAAAATTTCTACAGAAAGTCTTCCTCATGGGGCTAGGCATAGTGGCTCACCCACCCAGCACCTTGGGAGGCCAAGGTGGGAGGATTACTTGAGGCCAGGAATTTGAGCCTGGCCTGGGCAACATAGCAAGACCCTATCTCCACAAAAAATAAAAATAAAAATAAATTAGCCAGACATGGTGGCACACGCCTGTAGTCCTAGCTACTCAAAAGGGAGGATTGTTTGAGCCTAGGAGCTCAAGGTTATAGTGAGCTATGATCACACCATTGTACTCTAGCCTCAGCAACAGAGCAAAGCCCTGTCTCTAAAAAAGAAAGAAAAGAGAAAAAGAAAGTCTTCCTCTTAACTCTGTCCCCCAGCTACCTAGCCTATCTCAGAAAGGCACAGTGTTCCCTATTACGAGAACCATTTTAAAAATAAATATTTAAATGATCTGAAATGTGTAAGTCAATAAGATGAATAGCTATGAATAACTAAGAAGCTGAATATTTGATGCCACATTTGAAGTAAAATATTGCTTAAAAATATCAGCTTTCCTGAAATCCTCTTAACATCCTATTAACTCTGAGAGTAGATGAAAGAGTGAGAATTCTAACATAAAAGCACAAAGGCATAGTTCAGCATTCGTACTGTGGGGGAAGAATTTTCTACTCAGAACACTTATTAAGACATATTTTTTGTTATCATAATATATTAAAGTTAGATGGTGACAGTATTATACAGGAAGAGAACTGGTCCTAGAAGTAGTATTCTCTAGAAGTAATGATACTTCTGAGAAACCACTTTTCATTCTTGTATCTTGATTCGATTATAAATATAATCAAAGGTCTTTTGAAAGATCACAAAGACACTTAGAACTGTGTATGGAGATACTCTAGGATAAGACAGGGACAAAAGCTGTTCCACAATGGAACAGTAATGACAACCATAGATGAAACATTTCCTTCCCAAGCCATAACACCCCATAGATGTGTAATGCCCTGGCGGACCATTTACTATACTTCAAAACAATCACACAAAGAAACAAAAATCTGCAACCAGAGCAACCTCTGTGGCTTGTAGAGATCACCATGTGGTAGGATTGTGAAGAGCCTCAGACATGTCCCAAATAAGAATCAAGATTAAAAATTGTTTTTCAGGCCGGGCACGGTGGCTCACGCCTGTAATCCTAGCACTCTGGGAGGCCCAGGCGGGCGGATCGTTCTGAGCTCAGGAGTTCGAGACCAGCCTGAGCAAGAGT
>RJWJ010004548.1:56257-75884 GCA_004363605.1 Indri indri
TAATTGGACAGCTAAAAATATATATAGAAAAAATTAGCCAGGCATGGTGGCGCATGCCTGTAGTCCCAGCTACTCGGGAGGCTGAGACAGTAGGATTGCTCAAGCCCAGGAGTTTGAGGTTGCTGTGAGCTAGGCTGACGCCATGGCACTCGCCCCAGGCAAGAGAGTGAGACTCTGTCTCAAAAAAAAAAAAAAAAAAAAAAATTGTTTTTCATAATGATATGTTAACATATCCTTATGTATACATTTCATTGGTGCTTTAAAATAAAAACCAATTAGTTAATTTTCTTGAAAATTCAGAACCCAAATCTTCATCTATATCGAATTCTAAGTCATAGAAATGAAAGATTGGAAGCTAAGTTTTAAAACACTTTTAGGGCTACATTTGTTTTTAATTTTTGACTCACGTCCTGCAACAGTCGAGATTAAGATACTATGGGGGGAAGAAGGCAAAACCAACAAGTGGTTGCTCTAAGAAGTTGTGTATTAATATTTTAACACTAATTTCCAAGGAAAAAAAAAATATACCTGGGAGTGTTTTTAGCTGATACTACAATGGTTTGCCTGCTATGTGAATTTCGCTGAAGCATTTATGCATTATTATCAGGCAATAGATATAAGGTAAGGACTTGCTGTTAATTTTAAGCTGATGGGGCTCAAGTGAATTTCATCAAAATTTCCATGCACATATTAAGTCAAAAGAGTTTTTTTAAATAAGCCAATTTTCTTGCAGTATATAATATTTATACTACTCCCTTTGCTGGCACCTTCAGGATCTGGGTTATGCTCAGTTCTGGGATGGACTTGCCTGCCTTTCACTGTGCATTTTCTTTTGTAGTTGGTGTTCAGAATGGCACAATCCTTAGGTAGTAGATGCTTATAAGATGCTTATGAGTCTCTGTTGTATAAAAGAGTGTGACAGACTGCAATAATTTATATTGTATTTCTCAGAGATGATACTAGATTTATTAAGAAAAATCCTCAAATGATGTATATGTACAAAGGGTCTTCAAAAAGTTCATGGAAAATGTGTGCTATGAGAAAACTATGCATAGATTTCAAAATTTTTTTGCACCAAAATAAATTTATACTATCTTGTTATAATATGTCTGAAGAGGATTTAGTCTGAGATACCAAGAAAGATAAGACATCACTTTGAAAAGAGCCCTAGCAGAGCAACATGAATTCTGCTAAAATTGAAGGAAAAACAAACATCAAATTTATGGTGAAGCTTGGGTGGAAGAATGGTGAAATATCGATGCTTCACAAAAAGTTATGGGGACAAGGTCCCAAAGAAATTGGCAGTTTACAAATGGATAATTCTTCTAAGAAAGGATGAGATGATGTTGAAGATGAAGCCTGCAATGACAGACCCTCCACATCAATTCGCAAGGAAAGAATTCATCTCGTGTGTACCCTAATCGAAGAAGACCAACAATTAACAGCATAAACAATAGCCAGCATCATAGACTTCTTGGTTGGTTCAGCTCACATAACTCTGACTGAAACTTTAAAGTTGAACAAACTTTCCACTCTATGGGTGCCAAAATGGTTGTGTCCAGATCAACTGCAGACAAGAGAAAAACTTTCAAAAGAAATTTTAAAAAAGTAGAATCAAGATCCTGAAGCATTTCTTTGAACAGTTTTAATAGGAGATGAAACATGGCTTTTTACGAGTACAATCTTGAAGACAAACCACAAGCAAAGCAATGGCTACCAAGAGGCGGCAGTGGTCCAGTCCAAGCAGAAGTGGACTGGTCAAGAGCAAAGATCACAGCAGTAGTTTTTTGGGATGCTCAAGGCATTTTGCTTGCTGACTTTCTGGAGGGCCAAAGAATAATAACATCTTATTATGAGAGTGTCTTGAGAAAGTTTGTCAAACTTTAGCAGAAAAACACCTGGGAAAACTTCACCAGAGAGTCTTTCCCCACCATGACAATGCTCCTCCTCATTCCTCTCATAAGCAAGGTCAATTTTGTGAGAGTTTCAATGGGAAATTATTAGGCTTCTGCCTTATAGTCCTGATTTGGCTTCTTCTGACTTCTTCTTTTTTCTTAACTTAAAAAAATCTTTTCCATTTTCCTTCCATTAATAATATAAAAAAGACCATATTGACTGGGTTAAATTCCCAGGACCCTCGGTCATTAGGGATGGACTAAATGGCTGATATCATTGCTTACAAAAGTGTCTTGAACTTGATGGAGCTTATGTTGAGAAGTCAAGTCTACATTTTTTATTTTTTAATTCCATGAAATTTTTGTAGTCCCCTGGTATTTGGTTTGTAAGTCAGGGATGCCTGGACCCAAAGGCAAATTTAACTTACAACTTAATTGTGATTAGTTATCCTTCTGGGGGACAGGAAGAACATCAATGAATTCCACAGTCTTCCAAACTCATGTATTGATTTTGTTATCCCTGCCCACCTCCATCCTGATTTTTCTGAAAATAGAATTGCCTTAAGCAAAATTAGAAGGTATGAATTTCATTTCCTTTCATTCCTCCTGCTCTTCTTAGCTCCTAACCACTAAACAAGCAGCAGAGAGGGGAACCAGGATTTGAATGTGCTCAAGGAATCCACAAACTAGATTTTAAATGCCTCTGAATATTTATGATTTGATTAGGATGACTCTCATTTTACTAATACTGCATTCTGAAAATAATACATTATGAGTGTTGCTGATTGCCTGGTTTAAAATAATAACCTGTGTCTGTGCTTTGGTGCTATGGTGACATTTATTTCACTTTAGCCATCATCATCAATATCATTATATAAAATCACAGTTTGCATGTGTTACATATGACCCCAATTTAGGCCTTGCCAAGGCAGAATGGCCCCTGTCTATTAACAGACAATAGTTATTTCTATGTCTGTATGTTCCAGGATTCAAAAAAGATTGCTTTCGTGACTCCAACAAACTGATCTCAGAATTTAGGGTCAATGATTTCTGGTGAGCACTGAAGCTTCTATCATGTTTTATGCAAAAGCATGGTTTATTTGAGATGAAACAAATTTTAAAATGAAAGAAACTATATGAAAAAAAACAAAAACAAAATGAAACATAAACAGTTATTGAGCACCTACTATGTGTCAGGTGTCTTGCTGGGTGTAGGACACCAGAGTAAACAAAATAAACAAAATGTACACTATCCCTATCCTCATGGAGAGTATTCACCATTGGGAGAGAAGGCAAGAATAATGAGGGCTCTTGTAGGGGGATTATAAAGATCAGTGCAAAATAGCAGGACACCTTACCCAGGAGTGGCTGGTGGGGCATCCATCAGGAAAGGCATCACCAACATGAAGCATCTATAAGAGTCAGCCAAACATGACAGGCTGGAGAATGAAATAGTAGTTCTAGGAAGAGAAATCATTCTGTTAAAGGCACTGAGCCCAAAGGGAGCAGGAGTGTCCCAGGAAATAAATGCCATTCAGTATGATGAGCAAAAGGTCAAGGAAAGGAGAATGTGATAAGAGATGACACTAGAAAACAAGCTAAAGTCCAAAGCAGATCATGCAGGTACTTATTCAACTTGTTAGTGAATTTGGTCATTATTCTAAGAGCAATGGGAAGGCATTGAAGAATTCTGGGAAGGAAATTGATGTAATTATGTTTGTGTTTTGTAAATGTCACAATGGCTAGAGTAGACAGAATAGAACAATGGCCCATCAGTTAGGAAACAATTACCAGCAATCCAAGTGAGAGATGATAGAGGCAATGATGGCAAGGATGACATAAAGGAGTAAATGCTTTTTTGTATACATGTAGCAAATATAGGAGTATCAATTCCCTTGGTGCGTAAGTAGCTGGGATCAATATGAAACAGAAGTATGGAACCCAAGTGCCCGGTAGGCTCACAGGAAGATGACCCAGATGGGGCAAAAAGTTAATGAGTTCTATCGTGGCAATGTTACATTTCAAATGTTGGTGGAAAATCCAAGTGGAAATACCCATGGGACTCTGGGATACAAAAATATCAAATTTAGAGGGCAAAGCTGTGGAAAAGCTGTACAATTGGGAACCATCCACATCTAGCCTTGAAAGTAGTTGGGGATATCCAGAGTACGTGATAAGAGAAAGGTGCTGTTCTCAACAGACTATTAAGGGACAGGGGGAGGAGAAGAACTCACAAAAGAACATGAAAAGGACAGATCAGAAAAGTGAAAGAAAAATCTGAAAAGGTGAAGATGGTGGTACCAAAAAAGCTAAGCGATGGGAGCATTTCAAGGACAGAGCATTAGCACTGCGGAGAAGCCAAATCAGACTGAGTGGGATGTGTCTGTTGCATTTGGCAACAAATGGGTTACTGGCGACCTTGGCAATAGCAGCCTCCATGAAGTGGTGTTGACGAAATCCCATGGCAGGGAGCTGAGTTGTGGGAGGTGAGGGAACAGTGACAATGCGTGCAGACAGCACTTTCAAGAAGTTTGGCGTGAAATGGAGGAAAGTCAAAGAAGCATCTTTACAAAAAAATAATAAAAGTCCTTGTAATATCAGTTATACTTAAATATTATTTAATATTGTACAATATTGTTGTAAAATACAAATACTTGTAGGGTACATTTCAAAGGAAATGCTTTTCTCTTTAATTCTTAAATAGTTTGAATTTGTGCCAATGCTTAATATTCGAAATTCTTGTTTAGCATATTCCTTTTTAACTTACTCCATTTCTCTTAACTGAAGAAGTTAAATGTCTCTCCTAAGGGCATATTTGGCTCCACGACCATATGGCTTTCAGCCATTTTTGTCATCAAGAGCCCTGTAGATTGCTAGTTTACCCGGCCAAGAAAGAAACAGTACTCGACACTAATGGGAGGAAAAGTTTGGCTAGTTTGGCTATGCCTTTACACCTTCCCTAATATTTTGTCTCTTTTTCTATTGAGAAAAAGTGAGTGGCCTTAAAGTCCAACTAATTTATCCTTCTTGGTTTCCAGATGGGGAAATAGATGTTTAGAGAGTTATTGTATCTTCAAAACTTAGACTACATAAGTGGCAATGGGAGTCAGAACCACCGATCTCAATGATTGGCTGTATATAATACATCCCATGTTTTCCATTGAATCCGTGTCTCTTAATGTTGAAGGAGTCCCTTTCCAATCAGATGGGTAAAGTTTTAAAATATGGGGTAGATTCCCTCTCTTCTGTCTTCATAATTATTAGTGGTTACTTGAAGTTTCCATGAAATGCCAGAATCTTCTGTAGCATCTGTTCATATGAAGGACCTCCATATGGGCCAGATAAAAACCACTTCAGCAAGAGAATCCCTTGGAGTTACTATTGACAAGAGTTTTTTTCCCCACTAGACTAAAACATGTCGATACTTCTATTTGATATGTTAACCAAGAATTTAGATATCTAAAAGAGTTCTATGATTGCAAGTATTGGACAAGTTTTCTTAAATGTGTTGGATGAAACTTTTATTGAAATAATTCTATTCCATATTAAGAAGCTATTCTAGACATTAATCAGGAAATTTTATTGCTCCAGATCCATCTGTTGCTGTGATTTAAAAGAAGGGGAGGGTGGCAATATCATCCGGAGGTAAAGTGGTGAAAAAATGACTGGAAAAAATTGACACCAGAACCTAAATAACAGTCTTGACTGTTGCAGTGAGTACATGTGGGAGAAATACACACACACACACACACACACATGCACACACCACACAGGCACAAACACAACACAGACACACAGAGATTTAGTTGTAAAAAAGTGATAACTTGAAACTTCTCTGAGGATCCTTTTTAAAAAATTGAAAAAAAAAAGAAATGTGCTCAATATGTTTCTCAAAAAGACTGGTTTCAAATTTTCTGCACCCTTTTTTTTCACTCCATGAATGATGTATACTATTAGAAATCGACAATGACTTTTTATATCTTGGTGACAGCTTCATTCCTGCTTCAAAATTTAGAAATCGACAAAACTTTGATGTGTTTTACTTGCCTTCACTCCATTTTTACTTATTATTAGTTAAATTATATAACTAATATAATTTAAACTGGATACATCTATTTTTAATCAAGTCAGTCAAATATTATTTTCTCATCAAAAAATGGACAGCGAAACATATTAATAATGATAAACTCACTCGAACAAACAATTCAAAGAAGTATAGAAAACAAAGTTATTTTCTAGATCAAAATATTAAATAAAAGATGAAAAAAATTTTAAATTCAATGTCATAAAAACGCCAAAGTAATAGTACTAATTTTGGAGGCTTAATCTTGGTTGAGTCTGTATCATTCAACTTGAAGTCTATTACACAGAATTAGAAATGAAAGGGAAACTGCACATGTTCTTATTTGCTTTGTAATTGTTTTGTTTGGTTGGTTCATTATATGCTAACATGCTAAACATATAGTATGTGACAACTGATCATTTTCTAAAGGGATGAATGTAGACAACAGAATTTTTATTTGCATAAATGTTGTTTAAGAATAAGAATGGAAAAAATGAATAAATAACAAAAAAATTTAAAAAAAGAATAAGAATGGAGCAGCCTTAGAAACAGATGTATTCTGAGATTGAGGAAATAATATAAAACTAAACCATTTTACAGAAACTGCTGGTAACATTTTAATATGTAAGAAAATGTCCTGTTAAAAGAGTTCTATTATATCTCTGCTCGCTATTGTTATAAAATATTGGCTATGTTGTACACGAGTTTACAAGGTTAAAAGTGCTCTCACTGTATCTCTTTATTCTTATAAACACCTTGTAAAGTAGTCAAAAAGTCATAAGTATCATTATTTTTTCAGATGAAGAAACTGAGGCTCAAAGATTAAGGGGTTTAAAAGGCTATCTGAAACTTAACACGGAGTTTTGTGTATGTACTGTTATGACATTGTTCTAAAAAGACTCATGTGGCTGTTTATATAACTCATTTATTCTGATTGCTTTTATTAGATAAGGCTACATACCACATAGGGATTGAAACAAAATACATAAATATTGATTTATTATGCTTTAATGCATTCTGCTCCCTATTTTTAAAATGCAAAAATTATACCAGAAAATAGTAACCATAGTCTTCAGAATTTTTAGTTTATTTTCTCCTGAGCATTTGGACTACTTAACCAATGCAGGAGGGGTGGTGCCTTCTGCATATAGACATTAAGAGAATGTATTGTCTGTGGAAGCCTTAAGACAAGATTACAATAAGAAATCAAACTACAAGTCAATCTTCCTTTTATTATTAGTACACTACAGTAATTCTCAATAATGTCAGTTTTAAAATATTCCCTGCTGCCAGGATGTACTAATTCCACTGTTGTAACTTACTTCCATTGTCCATTGTCATATCCCATGAACTATGTGTGACACTTGAACTTCTTTATCAGAGTCCACCCCAAAATATTCTATGTCATATAGTTGAAAGTAGAAACTACTATTTTACTTTAAGTTACCATGACAGTAAGAAACTACAACTCATGGGAAATGCACATTTATTTCTATGTTCTGTCTCCTCAACAATGCTTTGCCAAGATACACTTTTATAAAATATTTTGGTAGCTTAATTTCATAAGAGAAATTGGTAATACTGCTTATATAACCACTAAGGTTTACAAATACGACAGAAAAAATGAATCTGATTAATCATGCAGAAACCTGGTCAATAGCCATTGTATACATGGCGTATTTCTGCTATCAAAACCACTAATTGTAGGGAAAATGAGCTTTAAACAGTTAAGTATGAATAATATGATAAATAAAGACTTGAAATACTGTAAAAGAGCATTAACTCACCATATGCCTCCCCCCACACACTTATCTATAATATTGCAATCAATGGAACTTGAATAAAATCACTACTGTAAAGCCATCTGAATTAGATTGTTCCTTTTTGTTAAAGTTAATTATATACTTATTTTGGAGAAAATCATTAACCAACCTCTTGATTTCAGAAAGCAGTTGACCATGTCTCTAGTTGTACCTGTAGATAATGAAAAGATGTGTTAACTGGGACACTTCAATATCTGGCAATAGTAGGGTGAGTAATTCAGCCAACACTCCTGCTAAGGACTACTGGCAAGTTTGGGCAAAATATTTAAAAAATATCTGATAAAAAGTAGTAACAAAATAGTAAAGAATTACGAGGATAAAATCTGGTAGAAAACTGACACCCATTTGAATGAAATCAATATTTTGGAGCTGTTTTTCTCCTCAGTGGACTTTCTGATTTCAGTGGTAGTAGCTGAGAGCTTAAAAGATTTTATAGTACTTTTAAATGTCTCACTAAGCTAATGAGATAGGGATTGGATTTTAAGGCCACATTGGGGATCCCTGATGAAAGCCTTCTGCATACAGCTGAAATCATGAACATTAGGACTCCAGGAATTATAGTAAGTTACAAGTAGGTTGTACAGAAGACCACAGCACGGTACTGAATCATCTCAATCTCAGAAATTTCATTGATGAAATCAGAAGGACCTAGCAGGATTGAACATGATGTCTGTCAGGCCTCAAATTATTTCTAAAAAATATTTTGCTAATGCAATGACCTGCAGCAAAACCAAAGTAACCAGGCATAAAAAGAGACAAGCCTAAGTGAGCAAATATTAATACTAACAGAAACAACAAAGAAAAACAGGACCGAAGAACCGCAGATGCTCCAGATATTGGAATCATCAGAAACAGACTTTAAAACAATTATACTTATTATATTAAGAGATATAAAAGACAAAAATTTCAACAAAGATCTGGTAACTATAAGAGAGAACCTAATTGTAACTGTTATACTAAAAATATAATAACAAAAAATAAGAACTAAATGAATGCGGTTAATGGCAGATTTTACCCAGTTGAAGAATTAGTAAACTAGAAGTTAGAGAGAAAAATAAATCCAGAATGAAGCATGGAGAGGTAAAAAGGTAAAAGAATAGAAGACAAAATAGTGGATATATGAGACATAGCGATGTAGTGAGAAGATCTAATATAAATGTATTGGAGTCCCGTAAGATAAGGAGAGAAAAGAGGATAAAAGCAACAATTGAAGAAATAATGCCTGCAAACTTTCTAATACTGATGGAAAACATTAAGAAACCTGTAAAACTTCAAAATGAAAATAAATCTGTGTCTAGACAGAGTAAAGTAAAGCTGCTAAAAAACAAAAAACAATGATAAAGTCTTAAAAGAAGCAAAAAACAGAAGCTTTTAAAGAGCAAAAATTTGGTTGACAGCTGACTACTCAATAGAAACACTATAAACTTGAAGAATATGAAACAACATCTTTAAAGTATGAATAAAAACTAAGCAGAACACCCAAAAAACTGCTGATGTAGAATTCTATAGCCAATAAATTATCCTTCGAGAATTAAGGTAAAATAAAGATGTTTTTCAGACAAACAAAAAAAGTTTTAAAAATTCACCTATAAGCCTGCATTAAAGTAAATACTAAAGATTTCTTTTCGGCAGGAGGAAAATTATCCCAAACCTGAGAGATATCGAAAAGAATGTAAATGATAAATACCTAAATATATCAGAGTAAATATTAACTATCTAAAACAATAATAATGATTTATAATGTATATAGAATTTAAACACACAACAGCAATAAGTGGGGAGGGGAGTAAATGGAAAAAAGTGTCCTATGGTATTTGCATTTCTGAAGGTGATTTGTGTAACAAGTAATACAGACCTTGATAAGTGATTCCAAACCGTGAATCTTCCACATTCATAGTTTGGAAGACAATATTTTAAAGATAGTAATACTTCTCATGTTGATTCAATACAATGCTAAATAAAATTCCAACGTAATTTTCTTATTTGTTCATATTTTTTGAAACACTTGTTTTGAAAAGCTGATTCTAAAATTTGTATGTAGATGCAAATGATCAAAGGTAGGCAACTCACTCCTAAAAAAAAGAAAAAGGTGGAGGGTTTTGTTGTCTCCATATCAAGTCTTATTATAAAGCTGCAGTAACCGAAACACTGTGATCTTTGCACAGAGACAAGTAGACATGTAGAACAGATTACAGAAATCAGAAACAATCTCTCATACATAGATGTTTGATTTACAAGAACAACTACAAAGCAGTAAAAAAGCATGGCTTCCCAATAAGCAGTCCTGGGAACATTGGGTCACTATAGTGAAAAAATGAACCTTAGTCCCCTTCCTTACAACCACACGGAAAATAATTAATTACAGATTCTTTGGAGAGCTGCATGTGAAAGGTAAAATGAGGTAGGGTTTCTAAAAGGTAAAATAGGAGATTATCTTCATGATCTGGGTAGGGAAAGAACGTTTCCCCATAGAAGAAAAATGGATAAATTAAACTATATTAAAATTAAGAATTTCTGTTCATCAAAGAAACCATGAGGAGTATAAAAAGATGAGATAGTATGATTCCATTTATGTAAACTTCAAAAAACAAGCCAAACTGAACGGTTGTCCTTAGGGGTTAAAACTACAAAGCAAAGCAGCGATTTCACAAAAATCAGGAGTGAGAAAGAAAAGAGGGCAATGACTGAGTAATGTTGGGAGAAGAGTTTGTATTTCTTGATGTGGGTAGAAATCATACAGTTTACTTTTTGATAATTTATTAAGCTGTATGCTTTCATTTGGGACACTTTCAGTATGCATTTTATATTTTACAATATAAGATGTTAAAAACAGCAACAAAAATGTGTGGACTAGCTGAATGGCCACCACAAAATAGAACTTATTAATGGATGGAATCAGAATTGAGTTCTCAGTTTTCTATTGTTAATCTGAAATTGTCTGTGTTTCGATTCAGAATTGATATAACATTGAAGAAACCATGACTAGGAAATTTTCAGATCCCTTAAAACTGAAATAGATGGCAGAATGAAGATTCAAAATGGTCTTGACGGACGTGTAATTCTAGCCCCAAATCAACAAGAGGAAATGTATCAGGGGTCACATACGTCCAACACGCCAAACATTGTCACGGGGCTATTTCGCTAAGAACAGTCATATAACCCGAATCGCAGTCTGCACACCTCATCACAGTCAGGGGGTGGGGAGCAAAAAGTAAAGGATTCAGAAGAGCCGGGACAGTAACGGTTACTGTAAAATGTGTACAGATCCCACTAGATAACTGAAGTCCTGTCGTTCTCATCAAATCCCCTTGCCACACCCATAAAGTCCTGACTGACAGAGCCCTTCCAGGTGTTTCCAAATATAGATACCAGAACCTGCCCAACTAATGCAGGCAAGATTTTGGCACTCCATGTGAGCGAGATGAGTTAGGTGGCACACTTTCGAGAATTCTGTCCACAGCCCTAATTTTGCACTGGCTCAAGTTAGGAGTATTCATAAATCAGCTATGCCAGTACAACATAGGTGAAACTAACCTAAAGATATAATTGTGGCTTTGCTTGTCTGAATCCTAACTCTGGCAAGGCAGGGACTATGTTTTGTTTTCCACTGGATACCCAGGGCCAAACCTTAAGTAACAGTAATTACTGATGAAAGGAGACAATGCTGGCATGCAGAGAGGCAGGAAGGAAAGTTCAGATAAAAAGTCCTGTGATTTATGACTGGTTATACCTTCAGTATAAGATAACAGTACAACAATACTATTTGAAAAGTAAACACATTGCTGGATAGAAGCCCGGACTCTAGACAACGGGAGGGAAAAGCGTGAATCCACTCTAGTCAGACCACATCTACAGTGTGGAGTTCCACACTCAATCGTCTCGTTTAAACAATGCATTCACAAAGTTAAGTTCAAGGATGGTGACCAGAGCGATGAGAAATGTATAAACCAAGCCCGTGAACGGTTGACGAAACCAGAGCTGTGTGGTTTGGAAAGGAAAGGGAACAAGATGGTCATATTCTAATAATGGAAGGAAAGGGTTGTCATGGAGAAGAATGTGCAGGCATGTTTGTCAAACCTGGTTGTGCAGCCATATCCCCTGTCAGAGCTGCGCAGAAATACTGAGGCCTCAGGCCACTCCAGACCTACTGAACCTCTCGGGATGGTACCTGAACCTCTGTGTTTGCACCGAGCTCGCAGGTGACTCTGATGCAATGCTGATGTTAAGAACCACTGGTGTAGACCTATTCTCATTTTCTAATTGAAAATCTTAGGACCAATGGGTAGAAATTATAAGGAGGTTGATATAAGCTTAAAAAATAATAAATAATATCATTAACAATAAATATTCTGCAATAGAATATCTAGGTTGACAACAAAGTTGTTTTATAAAATCTTTGAAAATGTTTTGGAAAACATTTGGAAAGAGAAGAAAACAACGACAATGACTATGAAATCTTCTGAGGATCCTGCCAAAATAATCCTTGAACATAAAGAAGTCCACTACAGAAACCTGAGGTCCTTTCTGAGGTTAAGGTGTTTTGAACCTAGGTATAGAACTGTCTCATTTATCTAAAGGTCAGAGTTCCAGCAACCTTGAGCTTTCAGATGCAGTCATTCAGACTTCACTGAGTTTTACTGCAGAATTTGACAGTAACAAATACTCAAGCTTATCAAGAATTTGATGAACTTGATTATTTGTTTCTTCTCCAGCCTCCAGCGGACTAGGAAAAAACAAGGATGAGAAGGTTATTGGAAGCCACACATAATGACAGTCTCAAGAGTGAGTGTAGAAAGGGAAAGCGGAAAAAATGCAAAAGCCAATAGAAATCTATTACTGCAAAAGGACATTCATGAATGCTCAAAATGATGTCCCTGAGTCACTTAAAAGTGTCTGACTTCTGGTAGGCATCCTGTTATAAAAAGGTCATTCTCACAGAAGAGTAGGATTTTGGAAAAAAGACTATTAGAAAAAGTTACTTTATGCAGAAGTACATTTTAAAAACCATTAACACACTGTGGAACCAGCATCCAGATTAAATAAATAAACACATAAAGATTATTTCCAGAAACTGAAAACTCCCTCCTGCTCCTGTCAATCATTCCACTTTCCACCCTCCCAAAGACAGTCCTCTCTCTAACAGCATTGTCTGTGTGCTTCATATAAAGTAGACATGCACAATATGTTCTCTTGTATTGTTTTGTGTGTGAAGTCTTTTGTTCAACTTTACGTTTTTTAAATAACGATTCCCAGAATGTATCAATGACTTGTCACACGAATAATGCCCAAACAAGGAATACAAGAAGCCACAGCTCTTGAACTCTGGACTAAAGCTATTCTCACTTTCTCTTTTAGAAAGTTTTTTCTCTGTAAGAAAACATTTAACACATTTTCATCTTAAAAGATAGGTTTCAAGTACATGAACAAACAAAGATGTAAAAATAACAAAATTAAACATCTAAGTAAATTATTATATGTGAAACAAGTAGCCCAGATGTCAAATTTTGTCTCTTTTATCTCACATGCAGTCCAGATATAAATGTTATTGTTTTAAAAAATGATAACTTTAAGCTATTTTTATTTCTTCTATGCCTCCATAAAATTTATTTTACCTAAATAAAATTTTCATAAGGCTAAGTTATCACTATGAATGTATAACCTTAATAAATTCTCATCTTTGCATGGACTAGCCTGATGATCAATGCGGCAGTAAATGGCTAAGAAAAAAACAATTTTTTTTTGTTTGGTCCTTTGTATAAAAGATGAAGTATGCCTTCACTAAGAGTGTGGAGCGTGGTCCCTGACACAGTGGTGGTTACTTGCCAGTTGACTGGTCATTCTTAGTCTTAGCCTGAAAGGTTTTCTATTTTACTTTAGTGCTGTCATTACTTCCAAATCCAAGTACTAATAATATATTATTTTGGAGACAACCTAAAATCAGTAACAGAAGTTATCTTTCTAAGGTATAAATTAAAACAGATTTATTTACAAAAAGAAAAACATCTCCAAATGGCATACATAATTAGAAATTCTTAAAATTCTTAAAGAGAAATGTTTGAATTAATAATGTTTCATTTTCCTTGGTGTTTCTACCTCCTTTTTAGGGAAATTTGTCAAGGTGATGTCCTCCAATGTCCTTTTTTAGATTTGTGATTGACCTTTGACCTTTGCAATGCTCTTTTTTTTTAAAAAAAATCTGGCCCAATTCAATCCTGCACTTAGCATGAAATACAAATTTTGTTATTTATTGGCTTAAATTAATTTCATAGGCATTATATTACACAATGAAATACAATAAAAATTGTGCTTTCTCTAAATCTAACAACACACGTTTGGAATAATAACTTTGAATAAGATTTACAAAAATGGATAGAGCATGAAAGTTAGAGCATGAAAAGAAACAAAAATGTATCTCATAATGAAGTATAGCAAAAGGTTACTTTGGCATACAATTGGATAATATCCAAGAAAACAGCTACTCTAGTCAGATGCATAAGCAAGTGAAAAAGGACACCCATAGAAACAATATCATTTCCATTCTATTTCCAGAGATCTCCTGTGGAAGATGATTAAAATTGTTTGCTAGTCAAAGTTAACCCTTCCCTGATGGACGTCTGTATAATGTCTGAATTGACACTTTATAATTATGTAAATGGCATATCTAAACAGGAAGTTCCCATATGTATATTTCTATGAAGCACTTTGAATCACTCTTCTTATGAAACATTCATTTAAAAGGCATTTAAGGTAAGACTTTTCAAATCTACTTTAAGAAATGGCTGACTTGAGCTAAAGATTTAAAATTAATTTCGCTTGCTATTTGTCTGTAAAGCCCCCATGGCAACCTCACAATTCCCAAACTTTCTACTGCAGCTGACAGGGGAACTAAAATTACCACAGGGGTTTCACAAGATTCTTAAATTCAGATTGATTCCAATTTGAAAAAAAAGTCAATACTTCCTCTTCCAAATGTGAGAACTTTTAATAGGCTGAACAACACTGGCTGAGAGACTTAAATAAACTGATTTAAAATCTAGAAAAACTTTTTTTTCTCCCCATTCATTGACATTTCCCAGTTTGGAAAATGGCATGTTGTAGTTTGACATAGCAGAACCTGCCTTGGCACAGTGGAGACAGTGACGTCAGGAGCAGTGCTTAGAAAGGCCCCGATATCAGCCTTGGAAAGGACGCCATTTGTATGAGCATTGTGCTTCTTACCAAAAGGTTTGCTTGCTTGCCTGTAGGAATGCTTCCACGTATGTGTACACACTGCACATCATTTCATTGTGCCTCAATTTCTTCGTCAATGAAATGGTGAAGAGAAACTGCCATCAGCGTTCCTCATATTCCCAAACCTAGGCGATTGAAAACTGGCTGGGATTCCAAGGTGAACAGTGGGGCTTAGAAGTACGGAGGAAAAGGAAACTGAACAATTATTCCTCTTTTCCCATCTTTTCAAATGTGGGCACCCCCACGCCTGACCAGAGCCCATTTTCCACAATCATCAATTCTGATGTGGGATTATGACTGGAGAAAAAACAGAAGTCCAGGAGGAAATAATTGGAAAGTCCAAGGGAGAAGAGTAAACCTAAATCTCCTAAAAGAAAAAGTGAAACATCATTTTCCTAATTTCCTATCCCTCTGCTCCTGAATTACTGGTGAAAGCACTCAGAAAAGTGCCAAGTATTATGATCACCCACTTCCTCTTACTCAGGACGCAGATGGAAAATTAGGGTGGGATAAAAGAAGAGAAAGAACAGAGAAAATACAGATCAACAGAATCAAATTCCAGACAGGGAAAGGATGAAGAAAGGCAAACAGCATTCTGGCTCTCCCCCTCCACTGGTCATGTTTTTTCCTATGGGAGGAAGAGGAGGTGCCTTCTCCTGGATGCTCCAAGTCAGGGCAGACAATGAAACATCACCACGGTGACAGCCAGGTTATTACTTTCCGGCTTGTGACCAAAAGGAAACCCTAGTGTGGTAGAATTAAAATTCATAATCTCGTCCACAAAAGGATTTTCTGTACCAGACATTTTGTGAGAGGTCTTAAAAAAAAATAGCCTGATGTGTTAATATTGAAAATAGATGCATGTGATTTGAGAGCGAGTCTAAAATACCATGTGTATTAAATTAATAATGTTTCATTACTCACCCATCACAGCGTCATTATTTTAAATAACCATATTTCATTTCAGTGGACGGAGTGTAAATGAGTATGTATTTTTATGTAAAGTGGACCTGCATCATTATTTATTCATGAGTTTTAAAAGGATCATTATTTTTGACAGACAGCTCCTGTCAAAAGATTTATGCATTAGAGCTCGTGTTTCCCCACAATAATCATCAATCAATAAACTTTAGAACTTGGTACTTAAAATTCAGTGTTAGGGAGATGCACATTTTGCTCTAATTAAACACATGTTTGCATTTGAAAAATAAACTGCAGTCTCAGTTCAAATATATAAAATCTGAAATATCAATATTGCACGGGCAGGCTGAGTCACGGTTTTAGTTTGGGAATGTGCCTTATTACATTTCAAATAATAGCTTTGTTTCCACACACCAGGTCTTTTTTCTGTATCCCCGTGGGGCAGAAAGGGAAGCTTACAAGATTTGGCTTTTAACACTGTAATTGGTTATCAGTGACGGTAGTTTTCTGAGCAATGATGCTGTTGCCGTCTGCTTTCAGCTTGATTTGAAGGGAACCAGGAGGGCACGAACCGAACGTTTCAGTGGCACAGGAGAGAGCACATGGTTTTCAGTATGGGGCAAGACGATACACACATGATAACATATAATTACAAAATAGCAGAATTGGAACTGAGACTGATGACAGAGCTGATGAAAGACACTTCCTGAATCCCCAAGATGGACCAAAAAGGCAGTGAGTTACCAGTGTGATGCAAAGATTCACTGCCCAGAGGAGAAATCATGGTGGTGATACAGCTTCAACCCCAGAGAAAATAATTGAAAGTTTTGAAAGTCTCTGGGGACCAGCTGTCCCTTCAGGATTTCCATAGCCATTCCATTACTGTGAGCTCCCCAAATCACTCTCTCTCCAGATGAGCTAATAATGCTCAAGACAGTTATTATCTAAAATGTTCTTTTGAATCATCTGGATCAAAATGCCTGAATTAAATATACTCTCCTTCTTAGCAAAGCCCATTTTCCTATCTAGATTTTTAGAATTCAGATTTTCCATTATTTTGATGCATCATTTTATTATCAAACACTCAACACCTTGTTTCCCTTCCATCAGGGTTTGGAACTGGAAAGTGGAACATTCACGTCTCCTGCCTACCCCATAGGAGAAGGAGCAGGCAGGTAGAGGCTGGAACACAGACAAGGAGAAGCCCAGGCACCGGGCACTTTTAACCTTTGTCTGGGAGATATGCAAATCCTATTTCCTGGGCCAGATTTTTTATGAAGCGACTAAACAGCTAAGCTAATGAAGAAAATGTCAGGCCTTCCTTGATGGGGAGAGGATGCAGAGAGAGAGAGAGAGGCAAGAGGGAGGAGGGAGATGGGAGATGAGGCAGGTCAGCAGAGAGAGCCAACCCCTCTGCGAACAGCTGGAGGAAAATGAATGAGCCCCAAGAATGGCTGGAGCTGATGCACTGTAGGACAATTACAAAAATGATGGTGCCTTTATTATTTTTTTCATTAGATTAAAAGTGTAACTTTCAGGGCTGTCAACAGACTTTTTCTCCAGGAAATAAATTGTTAGTTTAAGAACACAGTAAAGAGTGAATTCAGTTACTTATATTAAACTCTCTGGTCAATGCTGAAATGAATTTCGTGGGAAGAGGTGGAGAAATGGAAAGTGAAATTTTTCCCTACGGGAAATAAGCAGTTTTGGAGCAATCCCAGAGGGATGGACACGGAGCCAACTTGGGGAGATGGAGGAAGAATCCCACTGCTGGAGAATCAGAGACTTTTGTAGAAATATCTGCCAGCGAGAAATACTCTGAGTTAGGACTACCTGAGAGGCCAAGAGTTGGATGTTCATTGCCGTTTATTCAGACTTTTTAAAGTGTGTTTTGGGAAAAACGAGGACAGGAGTCTCTGCCACCAGTCTCTATTGCTCAGAAGAGAATAATAGCTGCAGAGGAGAGATTAAGAGTATGGGAGAAGCAGAAATGAGAGAGAGATGACCATGACAACACAGGCCTCAGAAATTCATGTTCTTTTTTTTAATTTTCAGTTTTCTTTATTTCAGCATATTACAGGGGTACAAATGTTTAGCTTATGTATATTGCCTTTACCTCACCCAAGTCAGAGCTTCAAGAGTGTCCATCCCCCAGAGGTGCGCACTGCACCCATTAGGTGTGAATATATTCGAAGAAAACCTTTCGTGGGACGTGAGATTGGAGCTGTAGGTAGGGATGGCCAGGAAGGAAAGCCAATTTTACTTACGGATTTTTTTTTTTAACTTCAAAAGGTATAGTTACCCAGCTATATCACAATAAAACATGTATTTTGAGTATTTATTGTGGTACAAAACTAAATTCATTTTTATTTTTTAATTTGGTTATTTGGCACTTTTCTCTACTGTTGGGGCACAGAGAATGATACCCCAAAGTATGGTTCACTGGCATGCTAAGCACTTTGAATTGAAAGAAATTGGAAGACCTCAGAAATAAGCCTAGGAACCAAGGTTCTGACTGACCTTCCCTCAGTCTCTCTTTCTTTCCCAGAGACAGATCCAGAAGGACATTCTCTCTGGCATTTTCTTATCGGACCAAGGAAACTTCTTTCCAAAAGAAATGCAATTGTCTTAAGACCTTTCCCTAGGAATTTCATTAAGTAACCAAGAAAGATTAATCACAGAGAAGAGACTAAAAAGTTGTCACCATGCCCACACAGACATTTTATCTATTCTGAGGGCAGCTCTGAGAGATTACCTGGGATACTATCTAGGCAATAAGACAACATTTGTTCACAATGCAATTCCGCCCCTTACCTTCCCACAACTTGTCAGTCCCATTCAGTTTTGAAAAAGAATTATTTACAAACCATTGTCTGGTCTTCCAGGACCATCCATTTCCTATAAAAATTATTTGCTACACCTCTAAAATTGCCTACAGTTCCCCTATGCTTCTCTTTCCCTTACAAAGAGGGTATTTGAGCTTCAACTGTCTGGCCTTTTTTTGCCTTAAAGGTGTAGGATTCCTGTGTCCATATGCATGTTAATAAATTTGTTATGGTTTTTCTCCTATTAATCTCTCTATTGTCAGTCATTTCAGGGGCCTTGAAAGAGGTCAGAAGAGAAGCTTTCTCTCCACCCTTACACTACAAAACATGTTACTGGGAATTTTGTTGTATTTCCTGCTTACTAATAAAGTCTTGCATCATTATTAACTTCTTTCTGAATAAATTTCCAAGGGACAGATTAATATTTTAAGAAATATGAAAGCTAGCAGATGTCAAATAGTTATGGAAGGAAAGGAAAATGCCAAGGCCCTAGTAATTTTAAATTACTAGTACACCTAGTGACTTTCCAGGACAAATATTAATACAAAAATCTACTTCTTCATTAGGAGAGAACAACTGAATGTATGTAAGTGTTTAATGTCTGGCTGATAAGGGACCTAGAGAGTCCGGATTTCTGAGACTATAGAGATTATAGGTTTCTGTTTGTCAATATAAGAAAAGCATTTATGCTCTACTTTTAGATTTTTTAGGTCTGACAGTTGGTTGATCAAAGCATCTATATCTATGTAAAACATAAGAGGCTAGGCACAGTGGCTCACACCTGTGATCCCAGCACTTTGGGAGGCCGAGGTGGGAAGATCATTTGAGGCCAGGAGTTCAAGACAAAACTTGGCAACATAGGGAAAACCC
>RJWJ010004549.1:0-75086 GCA_004363605.1 Indri indri
AAAAAAAAAAAAAAAAAAAAAGATAATTCACTGTGATCAAGTGGGTTTCATGCCAGGAATACAAAGATGGTTCAACATACACAAATCCATAAATGTGATTCACCACATAAACAAAAAACCATATGATCATCTTAATAGATGCAGAAAAAGCATTTGATAAAATCCAGCACCACTTCATGAAAATCTTTTTAGTTTGAGATAATGTCTTTGCTAAAGCCTCTTGTTGAGGATTTGACTGAACTAAATTTGACTTTATTTTTTATGCCACTTTTGAATCAAGTTACTTATAAGAGATTTTTAAATTTTCAGGTGGCTTGATTTGTTTTAGTGATCTTTAGTTTTAATGCCTTACAGTCAGAAAAATGCAGTCTGTATAATTGTTTTTAGAAATTGAGGTTTTCTTAATTGGGGGGGGAGGGATAAATGTTTGGTGGACATTTTAAAGAACCTTTAGTTCCTGTGAGGTATAAAGTTTTATTATATGGAGATTTAAGTTGATTAGAATATTCAGTTTGTCTATTTTGCATGTCAAAATCAGTTGTGTTCAAATTTTACACAAAGATTCAGGAGAATTTTGATGTCGCCTTTATTTTTATTTATTTATTTATTTTTGAGACAGAGTCTTGTTCTGTTGCCTGGGCTAGATAGAGTGCCGTGGCGTCAGCCTAGCTTACAGCAACCTCAAACTCCTGGACTCAAGCAATCCTTCCACCTTAGCCTCCCAAGTAGCTGGGACTATAGGCGTGTGCCACCATGCCTGGCTAATTTTTTCTATATATTTTTAGTTGTCCAGCTAATTTCTTTCCATTTTTAGTAGAGACAGGGTCTCACTCTTGCTCAGGCTGGTCTTGAACTCCTGACCTTGAGCAATCCTTCCGCCTCAGCCTCCCAGAGTGCTAGGATTACAGGCGTGAGCCACCACGCCCGGCCTGATGTAGTCTTTATTGTTTACCTTTGTAGGTAGTATTTTTTTCAATCCTCTTGCCCCCATTTTTCTTATATCTTTATTGCTTCTCTCCTAACTGCTGTTTTTTTTTTTTTTTTTCTGGTATTGCTTATTGCATCTCCTAGGTCTAGAATTCCCATGTATTATGTGTCAGCCCTTCATCTCATTATCACTTTCCTCTGAATTCTAGAATCTTTATTGGCTCAGTTTTCTGAAGTTCACTACCTGTATTTCAAAATTTAATAACACTTAGTTTTCATTTGAAAGCAACCTTTCATGATCTAATTGTGCCTTTTTATGAGAGACATCATGTAAATTGTTTGGAATTCAAATTAGTTTTGAAGCCAGGCCCGGGGTGGCTCACACCTGTAATCCCAGCACTTTGGGAGGCCGAGGCGGGAGGATTGCTTGAGGCTAGGAGTTCAAGACCAGCCTGAGCAAGAATTGAGACCCTGTTTCTACAAAAAAAATAGAAAAATTAGCTGGCTGTGGCGGCACACACCTGTAGTCCCAGCTACTTGGGAGCCTGAGGCAGGAGGATCACTTGCACTCAGGAATTTGAGGCTGTAGTGAACTGTGATGATGCCACCGCACTCTAGACGGTGTGACAGAGTGAGACCTCGTCCCAAAACTAATAAATATTTATTTTCTGTTCTGATTCTGTAGAATGAAATTCTTTTTTCAGAATATTACATCTTCCCATATGTTTGATTTTTAAAGAATTTTTTAAAATACCACATGGGTCATATTGCTCAAATCTTTTAACTATTTACAAAAAGGAAAGCAAAAAGTTTTCTACTTTTCTTCTGTAGTTTTATTTTTCTTGGTTGGAAATTACTTGATTAAAAGTATTGGAAAGATTGGGAGGTTCAGTGCTTTGCTAAACATTTGTTTTCAGACACTCAGTATGCAGGTAACAGAGGTGGTGTTTTAGGTGTTTACTGTAGGGCTGAAAACTGCTTTCTGGAATCCTCAGCTGGACCAAGCAAGCTTGTCCTCTATGTTCATTGTGGCAGCTTAAAGTTACTTGGTGCCTTATGCCCCTTAACTTGGTGGCCAAACCATTCTGTTAAGTGGTTTCCTTATTCAGTGAATTATGGTGTCCAGTGAGCCAGAAAGCAAATGCTGCAATCTCCATGCTTCCTGTCCAGCACACAGATCCTTCTGTTTGCTCACTGCTCAGAGTTTGAAGGTCTTCATCGGCTCAGTTGCGGAACCCTGTCAACTTGCTTTGCAGTTAATCTTCACTGGTGGCTGGAATCGTGGGCTAGCTGACGCGGGTTGCTACTCCCCTCTGCAGCTAATCCCCATCACTTTCTGTCATTTCTGACCCTGGGAGAACACTTCCCTGTTCTCCAACCCTTAAAAATGTTGTTTTTTACGTCAGTGGAATTTAGAAAGAGAAACTCAAATTGTAATCTTGAAATCAGAGTCCCCCTGCCACGTGTGACCATTTGATGTCAAATAGAGTGTATAGGGAATGCAAGCTATTTTGATATGCTAATCCGATAATGCTAATCGTTCGAACCCCAAATACCTTTCAGATAAAGATCTTTCTTGAATCATGCACACCCAAATCAGAATATTCTTAGTGATTTAAAGGAAAGCGGAATTGGGGGATGGAATTTAGAAATGGCTCTAAATGTTAGCAGTCTTGACCAAGGGAATGGAATTACCTGAAAACTGTCTCGGTCCCCCAGAGCAAAATGCACAAATAAATCAGAAGAAAGCAAAGTAATGTATATCATAGTAATTAGCATTCCTGTCCCTAAACCACAATGCAAAACTCTAGGAAGCTAGCTGCATTACTTGACTTTTCCTGCACTATGTATTTCTTATAATCACTGTCATGTCATGAAAGGGTGGTCAAAAGTACACCACCACCAGTGTTCACGAGGGTTGGACATGTGAGATGGTTTGACTGCTCTTAGAAACTGGAAAATTTGTGAAATCTCACCCACATATTATATATCCTATTAATATCTTTGAAATTTCCATCATAAAACATTACCTGGTCAGTGTCCTAGAAAAAGGCCAACAGGACAAAGTGAGGAAGTCTTTGGAGGAATGCAGGTGAGAGACCATGGACACCCCCCACACAACAGTCCCCCAGTCTTCAGTATGGAAAACTGAACTGGTCAATACCTAAAGAGAAATCATTATACTGATAATGAGATTACAGATAAACAGTCCTCACAGATGTGTCTCTATGAAAATGAGCACCATAGTGAACCATTATTGTGGTAACCAAACAGATTTGAAGTATTTTTCTACTTCTAAATAAATCATTTAAAAGGGACAACCCAGGGTATTTTAAAAGTTGTGTCTTTGACATTGTATGCATTATTTAACTATTAGAGGTGGTGTGGAGGGTAACTAAACAGTACATGAGGGAGTTTCCTTATAAAAATATTCCAGTTAATAAACGACTGTGGGTTTCTGACAGAATGAGAATGAATAGGTAGATAGATCAAAGATTTAAGAGACATCAATCAAGTATTCTGTTTAGACCCTAATTTGGATAAGCTCATAAAAAAAATCCATGAGACTATCAGAGACATTTAACAATGGATATTTGACATTAAAAACATTAATTTTGTAAGGTGTGATAAGTATACTGTGTTTAGGTTAAGTTCATCTACAAATGAACTTGTTGCAAAATAATCCAAGGGGTGGGGGAGGCGATGAGAATACAGATAAGAGTGCTTATACCCAGATAATTTTGGAAGTAAATGAGGATCGTCATATAATTTTTCTGTCCTTGTGTATGTCTGCAATTTTTCATATGTTAAAAAAATGTAGTAGAAACGACTTTGAATTTAAATGTGCTTAATCACTACAGGTTATCATCTACTATAATTCATTTGTGGTGATTTCTGTGCAAAAGTTGAGAAGGTTTACTATAGACCCTAGCAAGATGAGTGTAAGAACCCGATTATTTGTCTTTGAAGTGACAAAGATTTTAAGAAAGAAAATTACCCATTCTTTTGTAAATTACATTGAAGTGGAATGAAAAGTATAAGTTCCTAACATATTCCAACTTTTATATAAGACCTGCTTATATATACTTTTACCAAAGTTTCAAATCAGAGTAATGAGCACTTGATACTTACCCCAAATCTAACATTACTACATGTTCTAATAAAGACAAATGTGATGGATGATTAGGTTTGTGAGACAGTATATTTCAGTTCAGAAATAGTGCTGGGACTAGGACTAGTTTGATACTGTACATTATTTCCAACTACACAGAAAAGATGCAGAATGTAGTGTTTGCTTTTAGTTTATTAATTTATTTTGCAGGAACCTTTGACTTTCTGAATATGTACTGTTTGGAGGTACGATGCATGCATAGCCTTTTAAAATGCCTTTGTACAATCTCATCTCAAAATAATTTCATTCACAGCATACATGGAAATTTAAGAGAGACATGGTATTTACAAGATTTAATAAGTTCTTGCTGCTTTAATGATGAAACTGATCAATTCTTATACAGTAGGGAAAGAAACATGGACACTAAGTGTCATTATAAATAAGATTTCAGAATTGTTCAGTCTCAAAGCAACTTTTCGTGGCTTCAGAAATTAAAATTGAGTCATTCTATTAATCTCTGAATGCTCAAGCCATGCAAAATCTATTTGTATTAAATATTTGGGGATGCAAATAATACAGGAAAAAAATGTCTGGTGAATGTGAAAATGTCATCAGAATTAACAGTATTTTCCTATGTAAAAGTTAATTCTTTCAAAAAGATACAGTAGTGGTGCAACACAGACAGTGCCTGATTTATTCTGATTTTTAAAAGTAACAATTCAATTGTCATTTTTCTTTCTCTACAGATATACAGACACACTGTAACATGGACTCAGTCAAGGTCTAATGATGGTACGATATTAAAGTAATTCAATTTTTAACTATAAAGGGACATCTTCACATTCCAGCATACATCGATATTTTTAAAGGACAATTCTTCTATGCCTTATATTCTTGCTTTTTGTTTATACTGTCAGACATTACAATTACCTTTTAAAAGACTATATAAAATTGAGTTGCCACAGAAAGTTGGATATGAACCCTAGATAACTGTGACAAAGCAATGATAAAATTTAAAGAAACATTGATTTCTTTTAATAATTAAAAAGTACTAAAATTGAGACCAGCTCCTTAAAAATTAAACTGCTTATCACACTTCCCATTTCTTCCAGGGAAATAAACACAAATTAGCAACACTTTCCCCACCATCATTAATCTGCTCTAAAACTACATTTTTACAATGCATCTTTTGTTTGCTTAAAAGCCCCTGCTGCTACTCTCTCCCAAACAAAGTCAATATCAATTCAAAACACTTTACACTGCTTAGAAAGTTTCCGGCTCCTCTATTACCACTTTAAGTTTTTAAGAACTACTCCAAAATTTAAGGGGGCAATGTACTTTAACAGAATGGCAAACGTGCTTCTAAAAACCCAGTTTACAAAACAGTGAAATAATGTAAAATGTATAGTCAGGTCTATATGTTACAGATACATCAAATTAGTCGTGTTTTAAGAAAGAAAAAACCACCTACAAGAAACAAGAAGTGCACCAACTGATCCAAAGAGCATAGCCACCTTAGCAGCCAGGCATCATCCAATTTATATCTTACCACTCGTGTGCCAACTGTCTGTGCATACCAATCTGACTAGGACATCCTTTTGAAAAGGCACCTTGAGAGTTGGGTGAATTCCTGTTCAAATTGGTCATAGGCAAGAAGCAGTCTACATATGGGACACAGTTAAACATATCAAATTTATCAGTGTGAAATCATTTTGCCTATTTTTAAAACTGAATACAGCCTATGTTGGCATATGAAACTTATACACAATTAAAAATTAAGGTGTATAAACTTCCTTAAATTCACTCTCTCATGTCTCATACCCCACCCTCTGCACCTATCAAATACTGTTTTCTCTTTTTTCCTGGCAGGTGAAAACAATGATTGACTAGATATATCACCAAAGGACTGAAACCATGCATCTACTGTATGATAACAGCTTATTAACCTTGATGTATTTTCATGCAATAGTTTTAAAGTCATCTACATGGTTTTAATAAAGCATCAGACTTTTCAGACATGCTACTTTCATTCTCAACTGACAACTGCCAAGTTAATTGCTGCCGCTTCAGCATATCACTATGAATACTGGTAAACCTTTTAGCTAGAACACCAAGCAGTATATATATATTATTCCCCTAAATTGTAACTTAAACCCAAGTGGGGTTGACCATCACTAAAGAGATGTGAAACCATACAAAGGCAAAGGCATATTACAGAACAGTAGGACGGCTAGACTGTTATTGGAGACTAACAGAGATCAGTGTTACAAAAGCCTTTAAAGAATGCTGTTTTCAGGACCATGCTTTTAAGCCCATCTGCTTTCTCACCATTATTTTCACAGTTTTGCCACAGTTGTTACATGAGAGATGTTTTATCAGTGTAATTACATAACCACGCTTACTTTGGGAGACAAGTGGATGTATTTTCGGGAATTTTTCACATAGGAAAAAATGTTTTCAAAGCTGTAGGCAGAGTGTGAAATTACAACTTTGATGGAAAACTATGATGAGTTATTACGCCTTTGGTTTCATTATGCTATTAAGAGCAGCTTGTTTTTCCAGGTCTGCCAGAGATTACTGCTAAATTAGAATACAATGACAACATGATGGGTGTATGCATACAGTGGGGCACCCGCTAGGGGAGAGTGGGTACTTCTAAGATTATAACCTCAAGTAAAATCCTTTAGGATGGGAAAACCTACCAACTTTATTGCTGTTTATGTTCACCAAAATGAAGGGAGATTCCAAAATCCAATTCTGAGCTAAGAAGGAAATTCAACAATGGCAGAGACCTTAATTAAATGTGCTATTACTAGTTTTCCAGTGATGCATCCTAATGAGTCACATGATTTTATGTCTCTTTAGTTACCCACACCCTGAAATTCTGTTTCACAGATAAGGAGTGCTTTATTACCTGAACTGCCTGCGCAAACTTAATATGACCTCTGAATACAGTTATATTAAAAGTTCTTTGTTTCAAAGTCCTCTGTATTCATCTTTCTCTTAGTATTTCTTGACTATCCTTCTCTTGCTTCCCAAATAATGCAGTGTGCAACTTTATTGGCCAACTGTAATTTCCCTCGCATTGGTTTAGTAATGTATGTGCAAATCTTTATTGAACAGCTAATATTATTTTTCAGCTAAATTAGAATTATGGCACAAAGTATTATCTGTGCTGTAAACATCATGAATCCATCACAAAATTGGAAGGAAGAAAAAGAAAAGGCCCTATGGACTGCAAACATTTCTTAAGAACCACAGGTGAGTTCAAGATTTCCAAATGGATTTTGGAATGGACTTGCATTTGGCATACATTCACTGTGCTACTGGCAAAGTGCAGTTTTATGCAAATGTCATTTATAAAATCAAACGTTGTAAGGACTTCTTTGTTATTTTTAAAACCGATGGCCTAATAAAAGCATGCAGTAACTTAAAAAATATATCTCTTACGTGGCATATGTAGGTCTTAGTAACCAGTGTTGATATAGCTTGATGAATCACTGTACAAGCAAAAGGGATCTTATCACCTCTGATTGTACTTTCAAACAAAGGGCATGATATGCCTAATTCCTGACTGCTACAAATCACATTTTAAAACATATTGTTTATGTATATGTAGGTGTGTTGGAAATTACCCCTGAAAAAAAGCAGCAATTACAAAAACCCTTATTATTTTGCCTCCCCCCCCAAAAAAAAATCATATTCTGGGTGCTTTTTCCTGTCCTTCTCTTTAGCAGGAAGCAACGGGAAGAAGTACAGGGAGCGTTGGTTTTCCAGAGAGCTGTGACCAGGTAAGTCTGCTCTGGGAATTCACAGTTTGTCTGCATAAACTGTAACATTTCATACCATGATTCAAAGTTCTAGTTTAAAAAATAAGGGCCACTCAGCAGTAACTTTAACAATTGGGATTCCACAGGCAAGCTCTTGACTTCTCTGTGTACATTCTTTCAGGAGTGAATCCTTTCCTAGTTTCAAGTATCCCTTTCTCTCTCTCACTCTGCAATGAGTTAAGAAAGGAAAAAAAGAAACCTCCCCATTTTTCTTTTCGTGAGCACAGCGGCCACAGTGCCCCTTCCTCCTCCCCACTGTGCAATCAGAAATGAAAAGGCTGGGCAGATAAATAGATTCCCGAGGTTTCCTTTTCTTCTGGTGGTGCTCAACATTTTACTCTCAACCTGGTGCAGACTGTCCTGAATTCAAGTGTACCGTGGCATCTCACACTGCTCACAGCGATTTAGTGCCGGATGGTTGAGAAAGGTGCAGCTGTCACAATTCCATGGGGCCCCTTCATAGTCTTCATCTCGAGGTTGTGTCCGAGGAGACTGTTTGGAGCCAGTTAGATGCTCTGAGGAAAGTTAGGATTAAAGAGAGAGAGGGGAAAAAAGATCAAATTCTTTCCAAGTATAATCCAAACTGACATGAAAACTACAAAAAGCAAGGGAAGTAATTTCCTATCTTATCTAATGCGTAGGCCAGTTAGTAAACATACCTACTGGAAATGCATAATTGAACAGAAAGTTTATGATATACAATCTACTTTGTTCTAAACAATTTATTTCTGCTATAAGAAGGTGGATAAAAGTCCAGAATAGATTGCCTAGTTCACTACCCATAGATAGTGGATAGATATGCTTTATTCCAGCCACATGAAAAAAGAGAGAAATGTTTCCTAGTGTGTTAAAATAGTCTCCTCCATAAGTTTTCTCTGACTTCAGCTCACCTTGACTTTTCCTCTCTATAGCACTATCCATACTATATTAAACATCTGACTAAATGTGTGCCTTCTTCCATGAGACCTTAAACTCTACAATATGCATATATTTTATACTAATGGTTCATAAATGGCAATGACAGTTCATAACAAAGCTTTCCCCAGAATGGTGAAAAGAGAAAGACAATGACTCTACAAGTTTTTCATAAATCTAAATTCATTCAATTTAAGAGACTGTCTTTATTCTCAGATTCTTTCCTACCTTTTTTGGCATTAAAATGTATTAGTTCATATATTAGTTTCAAAAAATGTCTATATCTAGCAATATCAAATGCTAGCAATCTTACCTTGGTCTCCGGGATTTTACAAAAAAAACTCAAAACTTAACTTGTACTCCTCTTAGGTCCTAATTCTCTCTGGCCTTGTGCTCAAAAAGATTCTTTGCTTCTACAGTTAATTTGTAAATCTTGCCTTTTAGGAACAGCCCCTATTGAGAGTGGGGTCACTGAATAGAAGGCTAAAGACCTCTAGATGGAATTCACCCCGGAATCTGGGGCAAGGTCAGGAGGCTGGAATAATCCACCTATAAAATATTGGAAATGAGATTAAGATTTAAGGTAAGCAACCTTTCTAGATAGGTAAAAGAAATTGAGATCTGGGAAAGCTTGTCAGTTGCTATTTTGGGTTGAGCATACCTTCCACCGGAAATTAATTAGCTCGTTTATCAATTTGTCTTTCATGACAAACAGCGGGTGTGAACATTCCCCAAGAGGTAAAGAGAATTGCGTTTTAGACCCTGAACCTTACCCCCAGGATGTTAAGGCTCAGCCTCACTCACGAAGGTGGTCTTAGCCTTACAATATAACAAAATTAACGGGTTCTTTAGCCTCTTCCTATGACTATAAACAGGAGATGGGCTTGTTTCTTTTGCTTCAACTGCTGCTTTTAACTGCTATCATCACCCACACCCTGTGTCTTTTGGCTCATGACTCCTGACTCCAAAACACATAGGTTTAATACAGTTTTTTGTCTCATACGGAGGAATGAAAAGCACACTGTTAAAGCCTTTGATTAGAGGAAAAATGCTTACTATGCCATTTCCACAAAAGGTCCTCTTTTGCCTTTACCTTTTAAAAGAACAATATGCCTGAAAACCTATCACTTAAAAAAAATCATATTTTATTGCTATTGGTTTTTAATAGGCTCTAAAAACCAATTTTATCCTTTTCTAGGATAGGCGACTTTATTTCATGAAGCATTTATAGTGAGAAAATTTAAGATATTAAATTCTTAAGTTGTTTTACATTCCATTTTCTATGTTAATTTCAAATGTCTTCAATTGTAGATTGCAGCAGTGTAAATACTTAATATGAAAAGGTTTTTCAAATGTCTTTTTTCTTAACCACACAAATAACTGAAAAACCGCTTTTAACCTAACTAATCCAGGATACCTCAGGACTCTCTTAACTGTTGAGTACCATGACAACTTAATTTGGAATAATAAATCACTCAAATAATTTACCAAAATATATATTTGAAAAACATGTAAATCAGAATTATTTTGGCCCCCAAAATAGACATTGCTTATTTCACCAGAGAGAAGTATTATTAAAATAGAAGCATCTAAAACCCAAAAGGCATTTTAGATTCTGTTCTCATTTGATTTAAAGATGTGTCACCTTTTCTTTTTTATGGCATATTTAAAAAGCTAAAATATTTCTGGCCTTGTGGAAAATAAAAAGAAATTCACAAAAGAATATGCATAGTTATACACAACTGAGCTAACTTTCTCTTTTAATATTATTTTTAAATGGATTAGTTATAATAGCTAAATTTCCATTAATATGAAAAGCCTCATAAATGTCGGTTTAATCAATATTGTTGATAGTATATAATAATTATAAAGACAATTGCTCAAAAGGATGCAACTAAAATTTTTATAAATTCTAAATATTTTCTACACAAGTGTCAAAGATAAATGAAAAATTTGCAGACAAGTGATTTTTCCAAAAAAAAAAATATGCCAACAGTAAAGAAGGGTTTGTTTTTTTTTTTACCCGGAGCCACGCCCAAGAATCCTTGAGCTAGTGGACTTGCTGTGGTCGTTTTTTTTTTTTTTTTTTTAAACTATATGCAGTATGAAATACTTTCATGCTTCTTATTTGTTCTTAGAATGGGATTTTTCCACTTAGTTATATGATATTCTTTGCACATTAAGGGGAATTTACAAAATATCAAGTGGAATACTTGCACAAACTCAAACATATACAATATTTTTAGAAACCTCATTTCAACTAAATGGCAGGATAAAGTTCAAGCAGCATTAGAAAGCTTCAGTGGGAAGTTACAAAATCCAGAGCTTTCAAGTTATTTAATGACTTATTTGGCTTTGCTTTCTATATATTATTACCTTAGAGCTGATCTATTAATAATATGGTAGCCATCAGCCACATGTAGCTACTGAGCATTTAAAATGTAGCCAGTTGAAATTGAGATGTGATATGAGAGTAAAATATACAACAGATTTCAAAGATTTAGTAAAAAAAAAAAAATTTTACATTGATTTCATACTGAAATATTTTATATATACTAGATTAAATAAGATATATTAAATTTCATGTTTTCTTTTTTAGTGTGGCTACCAGAAAATTTTAAATTATATATGTGGCTCACATCATATTTCTCTTGGATAGCACAGCCTTAGAAACTCAGTATAGAGAATTTTTTAAAGCAAAAAATAAAGGTCTGGTTTTACTTATGATGTGTCTTTGGACACTCTGCACAAACTCTTGATACACAAGTACAAACCATCTGCAGCTGCTGCCTGGGTGTCATGGACGTCTGCCTGTACTTTGGAGGTCACGCTAATTCTTCGGGCTTTTCTCTCAATTGTGCAGGGGTCTGAGGAGTCTACAAAAGAAGGACGAAAGCCAATAAGAAGTGATCCAGTCATTCGTTAGCAAGAGTAAATAGACTCATAAGGATGGCTCATGCAACCTACACAGATGAGTGCATTTACCCTTCCTATTACTTCATGTTACCTTTAATACTCCTGTGAGGGCAAGCGCCATGTTTAATGCTGCTTTTTTACAACCTATACAGAGCAGTGGCTCTTATGAGTTTCTCCACCCTCTCCAATTACTTGGAACAAATGCCCTATTTTACCAGTTTCCTACTTTTTAGTGGATTAGGGGTATAAACTCAGCAATAACAATTAAATGTCAACATGAAAGCAAAAGTTAAGAGATTTATACTTTTGCAACTCTGATAAAGCAATAGCTATTCAAAAATTATGGGCTGAAAATATACTCTACATATAAGGCTATTATAATAATGATGAAATCAAACTACAGAATTTTTTAATTAAAAAGCAAGAGTGGTACATGAAAAATCTGAACCAACTCAAAATAATACTATATGCTGACAAACATGTGTTCCCAAATTATTTCATGAATTCCAATTACTTACATGTACAGAAGCCCAGGAGACACTTTGCAAAATGCACAAGAACTATTAGATTTATTGCTAGAATATTGTTTCTATGAATTTATAGGTTATTAGTAAACAAACCTTTATTAAGTAAAAATGGCAGACTTCAGATTATTTTCCCTTAAGAACCAAAGACAGATCTTGCATTTTCTAATCAGTTCTGAGCCCACAATGCAGTCTCCTAGTACGACCCATCTTTAGAAATCACTGCTCCAGAATCCCAAGCATGGCGCTTAGGCACTTAAAACATTCCACTATCAGAGTAAATGAAAGCAGAGTAAACATCTCCTTAGGCTCCAAAGAATAAGGTACAGTTCTTTCCTAGATCTGTAAAGTATAAAAGCATTACATACCTCATCTAATTCTTACAATAACCCTGTAAAATACACAAGTAAGTATTTGGCTGGATCACCTCTTTGTGGTGCACAAATTGGATCTGAATAAGGTGAGGTGGCCAAGATGACCAGGATCAGTGCTCAGGTCATGGGACACCAAGGTCAGCACTTGCCCCTGTATGAGTTACCAATGAGGGGGTAGGGAGACTTTGAGTCACCTGAAGAGAACTCACACACACTGTATTGCTTAACTACAAAGTCCAATCCCAAAAGGTTTCTCTGTCTCTTTCTCTCCCTGTCTTGTTTCTCTCTTTCACATACATACACACACATTCTTTCTCTAATTACCACACTTACTCAGATAAACTTCTGTATTCCACTTGGGTTTCTGGAGTATACCAATTCTAACAGTTATTTGCATTTTTTTGTTGTTGTTAATTTAAGTGAGTGGTACTGCAAGCCATTTTGCACTAAACTATATGTACTTTTAGAAAAAGCCAATTTACATTAAAATGAGAATCTGCAAGTGCTTAACAGACAACAAATTTGAATTCATAGAGAAAACTGAGTGGCTTTTATAAATCTGTGATGGAAAGGCTTAATAAGAAATTACAGAATTTAATCAAATCCTATTTATAACAGTATTATTTTATATTTTCACCAACAATATATGTGATTAAAGCTCAGTTAAATTTCTAAAATAGAAATTTATTAATAGTGAGGATGTTGTTTTAGATGGCTTTACGGTCTACTTTTTATTAAAACTGTGCACATTTAGAGTATCAACTGCTTGGGGTAGAAGTCATGTCTTCCCTTTGTAGCATCAAGTGTCTACCTACATAAACTATATGTTAATGCAAGATGCAAGTCTTGCACAATTCCCAGCTGAGGAGGATACCAAATACATGGTGTTGGTCCCAAAGACAGAAGACAGGATGACATTAATAACATTAATATCACCACTGCCAGAAAACCACAACTCTGACTATATAGGCTCCTGGCAGCAGATCCGTCACATTTCCTTTTTTAATGGTCTTTCATATATATATTCCTTTGTAAAGTGTCTGCTCACATGTTTTGCCCTTTTGTATTGAAATTTTTGTCCTTTTATTATTGTGTTGTAGAAGTTCTTTATATATTCTCGATACTAGTCCTTCATCAGATACACATTTCACAAATATTTTCTCCCAGTCTGTGGTTTCCTTCTCATTTTCTTAATAGTATCTCTTGATGAGCCAGAAGTCTTGAATTTTAGCCTTCATTAGCCTGTTTTTCCTTTTATTGCTTCCTGTGTCCTGTCTAAAACCTTTATCTACACAGTTGCAAAGATACTTTGCTGTTTTGTTCTGGAAGCTTTAACTTTTACATTTAGGTTTATGACCTATCTCAAATTTTTGTGTATGATGTGAGGCAGAGATCAAAATTTGTTTTTTCCCACATGGATATGCAGTTCTTCTAGCCTCACTTGTTGAAAAAATTTTCCTTTCTCCATTGAATGCTTTGGTGCTTCTGCCAAAAAGCAACTGACAGTGTGAGTGAGGGTCTACATCTGGCCTCTCTATTCTGTTCCAATGATCTATTTCTTTATTCTTATGCCAGTACCACACTGTGATCACCGTAGCTTTACAGTAAGTCCTCAAGTTGGTTAGTCTAAGACTTCCGACTTTGCTCTTTTTCAAGATTGTTTTGAATGTCTAGGTCTTTCTGCCTTTCCATAGGAATTTCAGGATCGGTTTGTTAATTTAAAAAAAACAAAACAAATCTAATGGGGTTATAATTGGTATTGTACTGTACCTACATGTCAATTGTAGAAGAATAGGCATCTTAAATTTAACCAGTGATCTGTATATGTTGAAAACTACAAAACATTGCCAAAAGAAATTAAAGACAACCTAAGTAAATGGAGCAATATATCATGTTCATGATTGAATCGATAGTGTTAAGACGGTATTGTAAATGGAATATCTTTACGTGGTTTTTGATGGTATTGTAAATGGAATATCTCTCAAATTTCATTTTCCAATTGTTTACCTGATATATTTCTAGTAATTTTTCAGTATCCTTAGGGTTTTTTTTTTGTAAATAATCATGTATATAATCATCTGTAGTCTATATAGTTTTAATTCTTCCTTTCTAATCTTTATGCATTTTTTTTCTTGACTCACTGCATGGGCTAGGACCTGCAGGTACAATGTTGAATAAAAGTGGTGAGAATAGACATCCTTGCCTTATTCCCGATCTTAATGCATTCAGGATTTCATTATGTAATGACTGTAGTTGAAGGTTTTTCAAAGATGCCCTTTATGAGACTGAAGGAGTTCCCTTCTTAATTTGTCAAAGGTTTTTTTTTACAAAACTGCTACAATTTGTCAAATGTTTTTCCTGCATCTAGTAAAAAGACCATATGGGTTTTCTTGTTTACTTTGGTAATATGGTAAATTACATTGGTTGGCTTTTTAAATGCTATACCAACACTGCATTCCTGAGCTAAACTCAACTTGGTCATGATGGAATCTTTTATATATTGTGAATATTAAGGATTTGTTTTTTTGGCTTTTATGTTCTTGAGGGATACTGATCTGTAATTTTGTTTTCTTTTGTGCGGGTAGGTACATAATGTCTGTATCAGGTTTTGGAATCTATGCTAGTTCTACAAAAAGATGGGGTACAACACCAAGAGTGAACCCTAACATAAACCATGGACTTTAGGTGATTATGAAGTGTCAATGTAGATTCATCAGTTGTAACAAATGTACCACTCTGGTGTGGGAAGGTGGTAATGGGGGAGGCTATGCATGTGTGAGGGCAGAGGATATATGGGAAATCTCTGTAATTTCCTCCCAATTTTGCTGTGAACCTAAAACTGATCTGAAAAATTAAAGTCTTCAGGAAAAAAAACTATTGTAAAAAAAGAAAGGAGGGGGGAATCATTCCTTCCTCTATTTTCTTGAAGAGTTTGTGTAAGATTTGTATTCTTTTTTTAATTATTTTTTGTAGAGATGAGGTCTTGCTATGTTATCCATGCTGGTCTCCAACTCCTGGCCTCAAGCAATCCTCCTGCCTCAGCCTCCTAAAGCATTGGTATTACAGCCATAAGCCACTGTGCCCAGCCAGTGTTCGTTCTTTCTTAAATGTTCGGTAGAATTCACCTACCAGTGAAACCATCTGGGTATAGAGTTTTCTTTGTGGGAAAAATTTTGATAATGAGTTCAATTTCTTTAAAAGATATACACAGCTATTAACATTTACTATTTCATCTTGTTTTCAGTTTTGGTAGGTTATATTTTTCAAGAAATTTGTCCATTTTAAGGTGTCGAGCTTATCATTTTAATGGATAACCCATCTTTTACTTCGGATTGTGGTAATTTGTGTTCTCTTTTTTTCTAGATTAGTCTACCTTGGAGTTTATTGACTTTTATCTTTTCAAAGATCAAACTTTTGGCTTTAACTTTCTCTGTTATTTCTGTTTTCTATCTCATTTAACTTATCTTTCCTTTCTTCTTATTTTGTTCTTTATTCACTAATTCTTAAGGTAGAATTTTAGGTCACTGATTTTAGATCTTCCTGTCTTAAATGAACATTTAAAGCTACAAATTTCCTTCTAAGCATTGCTTTAACTATTGCATAGCACAGAATTTGGTCTTGCCCAAGAGAGATCTGGCTTTGTCCTCAGCTCCTGGGAGATAACTTCTAAAACCTTGGAATTTCCTGAGTAATTGTAATGTCTTTGTTATTTACACTGGGCCCCTCAGACCACACCTGAGAGTTTATGCTAATGAGGTGGCTCATTGTGGACATACTGTCCACCATTTCTCATCAACTTGGTCCTCTATTCCCAGGATAACAATTTTTCAATGCATTCCCTTAAATAGGATAATTCCTCCATGAAAGCCCTTGAATCAATTAACTGAAGTTCACCTACTGTATTACCAGTAGGTGATACTACTTCAGCAGACATCCAGGCAAAAGGAAGTTTAAAGACTCTGATTTTATGAACCCAAAAGACTAAAGTGATCAATGATATATATACAACCCAGTGACTTTCAGCATGAAACTGCATATAATATTGCCACAGTGCCAAATTTGGTACTTGGCAGTCATCCACTAAGATTCTTCATTGTACCATCTTTAGAAATCGGTAGACTATTTTAAATGCAGATCAGATGAAACATCCATGGTAGTACTAAACAATAAAAAGAACAGATACTGCACCGCAACCTATAAACACAATTGTCTTGAGCTTAAGTAATTACGTCAAGTAACATTATTTAGATAGAATTTATATATTCCCTAATTAAGTCTGAGATTTTAAAATAAGGCATTCTCCATTCTGTCTTCATGATCAATCTATCTTGAGTTGCTTAAAGCAAAAAGGACTAAAATATTAATAGAAAATGCATACAGTCTTGAGAATTATAAAACAATATAGGCTGTTAAGAAGAATGGGGCAGAAAAAGTTAAATTTAAATGTTTAGTCACTGAATGTACATTGATTGACATTTCATTATCTTATTTTCAGTTAAACATTTGGTACATAAAAATAAGGAGAACAGATTTTATATTTTTAATATTAAATCATTTCTAGGTAACAATTATCCAAAAGTGATTCCTCCAGACTGTGGTTATGTAGGATTTATTTTGTCCTTGGTGAGGAAACACCTAGTTCCTATCTAATTGTTATGCTCATGTTTTAAATACACAGGATTCTTTTGTTGCCTTAAAAATAAGCTTAGATCTACCACAAATCTAACAATAGACATTTAAAATCCTCATTATAAGATTTATCTTTTAGGGTTATAGTTTTCATAGTGCTAAGTAAATTTATGTTAATTATTTAATATAGTGTTTCAACTTTTTTAAAAAATAAATTTTATATATCCCATTTAATTACCTCTAACAATTCTATTAATTGCAGTATTTAAAGTTTGGAGACATTTCATTATTGCCACAGTAACATCAATATGGTAACATTGTTTATGCTGAACAAGTTAATAATTATCTCTAATGGGAATTTCTTCAGATATATATTTGAACTCTCAAAGGATTTTGATATATCTATCATTGCCTACTCACCTTTTTTAGATGGCTTGGGTGGTACAACTGGGCCAGGTTCTATGTTGTCATAAAAATTATTCATGGCTTTTGGATCAAAGTTTCCTACAGGAAATAAAATCACCAGGCATTTAGAATTCTTTCTCCTATTTGATTTTTTTAAAAGAAAATATGTAAATAAAACACATAAGAAGGGAAAATGTTTTCCAGGGTTTCAAAACTTATTATTATAATCCTATCCTATTCCCACTGTCATTCTGTTTTATCACTGTGAGAAAAGACCCAAGACGACCATCACACTACCATATGTCTCCAATGTATTCCTAAAGGAATATTTCTCTAACTATAAGGCTAGTCTCTTTAGGCAGGATTAGGCATGTGTGACATTTGAGGAGGTAAACGAAGAAGAGAAATGAAAGGATGGCTGAACTGTTTTCTCTTTCTGCTTGTTTTGATTTTAGGGAATGAACTATGAGAAAGAAGACTTTAAATAGTGAAAGCTTGCTTTCAGGTATTGCATAATTTACCTTAAATTTATCCATTATAAATTCAACTATGGAAAGAAGCCAAATATATAAATTTCTAAAGATTAATCAAGTTATATTTTGAGATGTCTAAGCAACCTTGATAAATGTGAAATAGCATCAGCAGTTCATGGATTCCTATTTACAAGAAAAGGAGAATCTTTAATGTTAAATTAAATGTTGCCTACAGATTTATCAATGATAAAAGATGACATGGTACCAACTTCAAAACAGACAGAACAATTCCTGAAAATTCTGTCTTACTACAAAATTTTCACCTCTTAAAATGTTCACTCCCTGATCTGCTGTCTGTATTTCAGCCACATCTCCTGCTGTGACTCCTCCAAGGTTAGTTTTGATCCAGTGCCAGTTTGGAGTCTTACCTTCACTTCTGTGGACCTATCACTGTGCTCTGCTTGTTCCAAACAATACCAGTTAAACTTTATAACTGTACCCATAGTTATTTACAGAAGATGGTGTATAGTACTGACAGTTTAAATATGTTGAATCTCTTGATTTTCAGACTTTTTTCCCCAATGAGTTTTCCTTACCAAAATCAACAATAAAGTTGCTTTTCATCTAATCATGTGCTGATTTGCATCTAGTCTAAAAAAGGTTTAGATTCCTTCACTAGCTTAAAAGTTTAGATTGGAAACTCAGTACAAAGTTTTCTAAAATGTGGAAGAGTAGAATTTAGTATAAAATGGATGCATTTGTATTTCTTATGAAGAGATTGAGAAATACCTAAGTGCCAAAAAGAGCTCATTATAACTAAGGTCATTGCCAAATGTTGACCAAAACCACAGCTCTTTGCTCGCAAAACTTTAATAGTGGTTTCCCTTGCAGGCCCTATTACAAATGTTTTATCCATTTGAATACGCTGTTTTAAGACAATTTTCTGAAAACAACTGCTATGATAGCTAATAAAAGCCACAATGCTATTTGATATACTAATCAGATCTTTTTATGCTTTAAGGAGTTATTGTATTTCAATACTTAAGTTACCACTGATGATCTAATTTCTCGATTCCATAGGCTTACTATAAATATCCTAACCAAATGTTTGAGTTAGTGTTCCTTGTTTTGCTTCAAAGACCACACAAGTAAAAAACATTGATGCAATCTTCTAAAACAGTAATAGTTTGTAGAACCCCCACTTTATGTATAGTAATTCTTTCATTGCTTGAAACTAGTCGGCTAGAAAGTAACTAGGCTTATGAAAATAACTTTAAGGGTACCTGACTAGATTGCTCAATTTTCACATTCAAATTTGCTTCTATTGTTCAGATAATGCCATTATCTTTTGGGTTTATCTGCCTCCACTGTTTAATGTTGCCTAAAAATGGCAATGGGATATTTTATTATATATTCTTAAAATATTGTAGAAGCTCTCTTAGCTGCCATAGTTAAGAAAAGTATGGGGGGTGGGGGGGCAGGAAGGCTGATTAAAACACAAAATTGTTAAGAAAAATTACATGTGTCAACTTTAATGTAACAAGCAACATATTTGAATATAGCAATACCTTAAAGTTAGACAAAGGCCTTTTATTTTTGTGTCTGATGACTAGAATTCCATACTGTCTTTCTTACATAAACCATACCCATGATGACCTAAAGTAGGGGTTGGCAAACTTTATTTTAGACTTTGTGGACCTATAATACAGTCTCCATGGAAAGCACATGACTGTGTTGTTGAAGCACAAAAGCAGCCATAGACAACATGTAAACAAATGGGCGTGGCTACTGTTCCACTAAAAGTTTGATTTACAAAAACAGACAGCAGGCCCTCCTTTGCTGAACCCTGATCTATAATTTTCTGTTTTGGTTTCTTTAGAATGGAGCAAGAAAGATACTAAAAACACTTATAAAGCAATTTTAGTACAGAATCTTTTTAGATTTTTATGATTTTCCCCATTAACCTTTTTCAGTTCTTTTCACCCATATCTAATTCACAGTCCCTGACTTTTTCGTGATTTGCCTTTGGTTTTTAATAGAAAGAGCAGCTCTCTCCTGAATGTTAGTTTATGAAACATTAAACTGCAGAAATACAGTGGCATAACAGATTTGGGGACACAATTGACTCTTGGTAAGCAGACACAGACAATTCAACCCATGGGAGCAACAGTACATGGGACTACCAGAATGTATCCTACTAGTCAAGAATGTGCAGCAGCTGTGGACATCAGCCAATATATTTTCCAGAGAAAAAGGAAGACCATCCTAATCTGGTGAGCTGAGTAAATGAACGTCAGTTAAGAGAGCTTCTACTGTAGTATGTATCTGTAAAAATACAAAAAACTAAAACTACAATTATAGTTGAATGTTTTCATGTAACAGATAACATAAGAAATGGCATATGGTATTTATTTTAAAACTGATATTCTGATTTGGGATCCCCATTTTTTACAGGTATTTTAGGTGACTATCACATAATATGAACTCTAAGTTTTAGAATTAAAACCCATCATTTTACAAAATATTCACAGTAAATGACAAAAAGAATAAATACAAGGTAACAACACAGAACAGTCTAAATGATAAGAACTTAATGATGAAACTGCCAAAGTAAAACTATTCTTTGATTCCCCAAATCTGATCCATGACCATGGGGTAGGGGAATATTTTTACCAGGACTGTAATCTTATAATGGAAAAAAAACCTGTCTCTTAAATCTATAAAACCAAAATTACTGCTATTTAAGTAGCTTAAAATACCACTTATTACTTATGGTTTACCAAATAATCAAGTCTATACCTCTAGATTGAAGAAGGTCAACTTCTTTCAGTGTACAGTCAACATTTATCTGGAGTTGTCTGTTCATGCTTCTCAATCTTGTCATTTCCTCAGGCTAGTAAGAAAGGACCCAAAATAGCAATTGTGGGAAAGTCATTATCAAGCCCAACATTTAAGAACTGCGTTTCATGTTAATCGTTTTGATTGGGTATTACCAGGAATATGGCCTTAGTCCATAAGGGGCATGTTTAAGAAGTCCTATGTGAATGTTTTTAAAGGAATAGTCAGGTAAAATGGGGACATCGAAATGGCCAGGTATAAACAAAATCTGAATATAAAGTGGCAGGTTACAATACTGAACTGTGTTCTATCATACAAGACGCTATCATTTTAATCACAGAGCACTGAGAGTATTTTATTTCTATGTTTTCATGGTAAAGGATACTGTAAGAATCAACCTTTTAAACAAGCAATGTCCATGATCTTAGTCTTATCCAGCCTAGTAAAAATTACAACAGTACTAATTTTAATTAGCGCTTATTAAGGAGCAGGCACTGTGTTTCCCAGAATTCTCTCATTCCTGCCTCTAAATAATCCTTTAAGTTAGGTACTAATATCATGCCCAACTTATAAATGAGGCAACTGAGGCATAGAGAGGTTATATAAGTTTCCCACCAAAGTTATAAAGCTCGTAATTGGTAGAGCCAGGATTTATATAAAAGGCTTTTATATAAATTCATATAGAAAACTTTTTGTCTTTTCTCTAGATCAAAGGAAGCAATTAATCCAGTACATGAAAATTTCAGAAACAAATGGACTCCTTTCTTCCTCCAACTTTGTTTTTTTCTGCCTCGACCTTTCTAGACCAGCCCACTCCTTAGGCCTTTCCGGGGCACATATGAGGCACTGAAATGTAAAGAGTCCTAATCTTCAGTTAAATAAAGCTTTTTGGAAGCCTTTATTTCCCATGCTATTATTAATTTCTTTACTATTTATGTATATGTACAGTAAAAAATAAAGTCAAGGCTTAGAATTTAGAGGTTGAAGTATTGAAGCTTTAAGTACACCCTAGGTATTAACTCAATTACTAGGGTGATTTTTAACTATATAAAGTGAAAAATGAAATATCTGCTACAATATGAACGCAGAACAAAATCCTACTGTTAAAAATATGTATTTTGCTAAAAGGTAAATATGTTAATATAATAGTGAAGAAAAATGAGCAGAAAGGATATCTTAATTCACAAAAATGCAAGATCTTATGCTGTTAGGAGGTACTACCAGGATAACTGAAAATATTCAAACAGATTTAAGGCTGCAAACTTGTTAAATTTTATAATTGTTTGTGTCTCAAAGTGAAGCTCAAATACTTAAATAGCTATAAGGTTTGTGTTAGGAAAGGTGGTGCTTATTCCAGTTTGCATTTTTATTGTGAAATAAAATCCTTTTCCAATGGAAAAAATAACTTTGAATGCCCATTAAATAAGCAGGTATCAAAAGTTTGAGTATTTTTTGAAATAAAAAAGTCAAAAAGTTTAAGTGATATAAAAAGCAGAATATAATAAGAGCTATGATTCCTTAGAATGCTAGAGGAACAAAAAACTCATTTAGAAACTTTATTAGGATTTGCTTTTATTTTCTAATTCCTATGGGCAAAAACTATGTAACATTAATGTGTAAAATGCTTACCCCTTGCCTACCAGGCAATATTAAAACAGCTTAAAACACATATTTGAGCATTTACATTAAAGATAATGTACTTAATTAAGGGCTCCAAAGAGTGATGCTATCTATGTGAAAGAACCTGTTCTTTTCTTTGTAGGAAAGTGAAGTACCTGAAGAGGTTGATCCTTCTTATATATTTTGTGTGGAGGGGAGGGTGAGAGATGCTTCAGCCATGGTGGCCCTGAATAGTGAAGCTAAGTATGAAAATATTATAATTTATAGTTAAGAGGCTACTGCACATTTGCTTATAACAAAAATTAAAATATACTCTCATCAACAGGCTCATTTGCAAAGACAGTAGAACCACTAAACTAAGGTTTATCGGTAAAATTCCTATGTTCTTTTTTATAGCTTCTGATTGAGGGAAAAAGCTGTTTCTGAAAAGTTACTGCCATTTGTCAAAAGTACACTGTTTTCACAGAGGAGGGATTTCAAGATTGGCTGTGTATAACTTAGAATTGTTTCTAAGATAACAGGATGTTTGTATCTAATACTTCAAAATGAAAAATTCTAAGGTTTTTTCAAAAAGTGGCAAAAATACCTGAAGTCAACTGTTTTGGCACTTTAAAAAGTTGTCTCACAGAGACTTCGAAGACCAGTGATATTCTTTGGGGGCCTGGTACCAATTATGCATCTGGGACTCAAAATGGTAGGGTAGTCCAAAATCTCAATTAGTCAGAACAGGAGGAATAGAGGGGTGGGCGGGGGAATAACTTGAGGAAGGGAGCAATTGGCAACTCTCTGCTTATTAAAATCTTATTTGTCATTCAAGGTAAACTTAAATTTCCCCCTCCTCCATGAAAGTGTCTCATCTGTGAACTCCACAGGCAAAAAGCTAACATTTCTATCTCAGAAAGTACTTAATACTGGTACCATTTAGCTGGTCAACACTTTCACTTTACTGTCTTACATTATCTTTTCTCTTTCATACAACAAATACATGTAAGAATCACAGACAGATACATATCTCTTTTCACACACAGAGCTCTTTAAGAGATGACATTTCCTGTAGCATTTAATACAATGCTTTGCAAACCACACATGGAAGGAAATGATGCCATCATTCATCTTGCACTTCTGTTCTTAGAATAAGGTTATTTCCCTGCTACTCGAAGTTTCTGCAACTGCACGTATAGCTGGTCAAAAATGTGCATTTCAGTATCATTGGGCAGGCAACCTTCTACAAGTTTTTATATATTGCTTAATAAGAAATTAACTTGCTTGAAAACTTGAAGGTAGCAATATGTGCTTAGTAGCAAAAAGTCAATTTTCTATTGGGTATTCCCACACACAAGTGGAACGACGATAAGGATAGTTGTTTACTGAGCACCTACTCTACACCAGGCACATTACATACACTGTCAAAAATTATGGGCAAAAATTATGTAACATTAATGCATAAAATGCTTACTCCTTGCCTACTAGGCAATATTAAACCAGCTTAAAACACATGTTTGAGCATTTACATTAAAGATAATGTAATGTTGTCTTTATCTTGACAACAAGATTATAATGTACCTGCTATAATTCTCTTTTTTAGATAGGAAAAATCAAACGTAGAGAAGTTAGATATAGTTAGTGAATGCCAGAACTGTTCCGACTCCCAAGCATGTGTGGGCACTCTTTCCTCTATGTCATGGTTCCTCAAATGAGCCTTGATGAACAAAAAGGAAATTCTGACTAGATGATTTATTTCTTGATTAATTTCCTATATAAGTATACCTTTACATCATGTATGTTCCTAAAGTTAAAAGGAAATCAAAGTTTTGCAAAATGCTTCAGATTTTTGCATGTAGCAAATTTTCCAGTATTTCACAACCAACATTTATAAGAATTCTTACTATTTGTTGGGCACTGTATAAATTGCTTCACATATATTATCTTATATAATCCTAATAAAAAGCCCATAATATGGATACTCTACCACACACATTTTAGAGATAAGAAAACAAGCATAGAGAAAGTTACTTATCCAAGGATGCACGAGTGACACAAGTAGCAGAAGCAGGATTCAAATCTGCACCTGACTTGAAAGTCCACTGACTGTCTTAACCACCATGTATACCTGGTTTCTCTGCTGTCCACTCCCAACTGTCCTCCATTTCACTCTAGGCCTGGCAGCGGAAACACATGGGAATCACACTCAAATGTCTGCTCTCTCAGATATTATCACCTGCATGAACTACCAATTTCTGAAGCTGGGGGATGGCTACATGGGGGTTCATTATACTATTCTGCCTATTTTATATATCTTTGAAATTCTCTATAATAAAAAGTAAAAAATAAACTATAGCCCAGGGCAGCAGTTTCACCAACTTCTATCTTCTTCCTTTCTAAAGAAGACTCATCAATAAAAGCTGTGATTTAAAATCTGGAGCTTTTTTTTTTTTTAAAAAAAAACACTAGCCCATGCTATATCAGACAGTGCTCTACTTCCAATAACAACAACAATAAAAAAAAATCAAGAAGGCTTTATTTAGCAGGGATTATCACAAGGTAAGTAGTTGCTAAATAAAATTTGCATGGTTATTTTAAAGAAAATGACTTCTTCCCCCCCCGAGACAGAGTCTCACTCTCTTGCCTGGGGTGAGTGCCGTGGCGTCAGCTTAGCTCACAGCAACCTCAAACTCCTGGGCTCAAGCAATCCTACTGTCTCAGCCTCCCGAGTAGCTGGGCCTACAGGCATGCACCACCATGCCCGGCTAATTTTTTCTATATATATTTTTAGCTGTCCAATTAATTTCTTTCTATTTTTGGTAGAGACGGGGTCTCGCTCTTGCTCAGGCTGGTCTCGAACTCCTGAGCTCAGAACGATCCGCCCGCCTTGGCCTCCCAGAGTGCTAGGATTACAGGCGTGAGCCACCGCGCCCGGCCAGAAAATGACTTCTATGCTAAGAAAATTTGTTTATACTCTACAGGTACCTAAAGGATTCCAAAGTGCACAATCACCATGGCTGGATTCCTATATGGGTTACAGCCTTCAATACCTTCCCCAATCAGAGGATTCAATTAAGATTTCAAATGGAAAAAATGAGGCAGATATTTGATTTATTTTTATACCACCTTTTAAAGATGGCTTTGTGATCTTTAAGTGTTTTAAGTAATTAAAATTATTTCTTCTTCTAATACTGACTAAACTGAGAAATATAGACAATATTAGAAAAATTTCAGTAAGTTATTGACAGGCCTGTTTCTCAAGAATCTCTTTCTCAAAAACTTCCACTGGTTCCCTGGAAACAGTAGAATAAAGTTTGAACACCTCGACCTAGCGTTCAAGGTCTAAGCCTACTCTACCTATGTACATTAACCTCTGTTAACTCATCAGAAATCTCATGCTTAAGCCAGGGAACTGTATTTACTGTCTCCTGAAAGTCAGTCTCTGTCTTGACTTCAAGCCTTTGTTACCCCAGGTTCTTTTCCCTTCTAAAATATGCCTTCCCCTTTCCTCTCTGCCTATGGTTTAGGGCAGTGATTCCTCACTCTTCTTCCCCTTTAATCTAATAACCTTACAAAAATCAGATGAAAGCTACAGACCCGCTTCCCCACACACATATGAAACTCTGCATATAATTTCAGCAAATTCACAGATCCAGGAACCCCAAGTAAAAACTTCTCTAAGAGGAAGTAGCTGCAGATATGCTGATTGTAAGAGGGTGGACATACATGCCCACTTCTCTAAACCTGTAAACTCTGAGAGATTATCCTGAGTTTAGAGAGGGTAGGAAAATGTGGAAAGGCTCCATGGAAAAAGTAGAGGTTAAGTTGAGCCTTGAAGAACAGACAGGATTTATACATGCAGAGCTTTTAGAAGGGCATTCCAGCAAAAGGATAATGCAAGAGTGGAGAAGCGCGCTGAATCTATACAGAAACTAGTTGATATGTGAGTTCTCTCCTTACCCATGAGCATACACAGCACTTACCACCCTGTGTTATAATTATCTGTTGATGTACCTATTTTTCTTACTGGTATGTATGCACTAAGCATCTAACAGAGTGTCACATTCATAAACTGTAAAAAAAAAAAGCTGCTTGAATAAATAAATGTTGAAAGGTAAAATAATAGATTGGATCGTAGAAAGCTTGTGAAGTCACAATATTTTAGGAAATGTGTTTCAAAATTTTCAGAGTTGTTTCAGATCATTAGAACTCATGTACATTAACCAACATGTTAAAAATGTATTATCTAACACTTTTCATTAGAGCAATTCCCTTTAGGACTGCTATCAGTCAATATTGTTATTTCAGTTTCTACAATTACATACACTTAACGAAACTGCTCTGCCTTAAGATATTCTAGAGTCGACACTTTCCCAAAATTCACACCGATCTTGTTCTAACCCATTTGAATTAATGTACTTATAAAAATAATTTTAAATGTTTAAAAAATGTATATCATATGCTTAAAAGAATGAATACACAGAGAATAACAATCTATAAAACTTTTGGTCAGGCTGCACTTTTCTATTTTGACAGAAAGCAATTTATAATAAATGAGATGTTATACCTTGATTATAGCTGTCGGTATATGAAAATGCTGATGAGCCTATGGAATTTGCACACATGAATAAATAAAGCATCAAATTATTCTGACGAGAACTACTGAAGGCAAAAAAGTCCTTCATCCATTGTTTAAAACAAACAAACAAAAAAAAACCCTCCACATTCTGCCAGGAACAGAACCTAAAAGAAAAACAAATGGCCTGGACAGCCCCACCTGCTATCGACACATCCTGACAGATCACTTACCGTCGGGATAGCAGTGGTGCAGCTAACTCTTCTGAGCCGTCTCTGCATCAGGTCATGCTCCATACCGTTAACTTCAGCCTTCAACCGCTCTAGCTCCTCTTTCTCAAGTTTCAATTGCTTTGCTAACCTCTCCATCCTTGCTCGCTGATGTAACAGCAAGGCTATGGCATTACAGATAAAGTCATTGCAGAGAATAACACTGAGTAAGTGACTGGAAAATTTCTATATGCATTGCTAATGTATAGAAGACTCATCCAACTTGGGGTTGGCATTTACTCTCACGCCTTTCTAATGCTATTCTGCCTCTGTATCTGCTTTCATTTAGCTCTTTTAATTGCTACCAAAGTGACATCACCTGTATATCCCACTGTTCTGTCATCCGTAGTTTCCCTAAGATTCTCTTTATACTTGGGTACGTGTTTTAAACAGGCTCAGTACCAGACATACTGAATTACAATTATAATTATGCCCCTTCTTACATATTAAAAGAATACAAAATTCTTGGGTATCTTGAAACAATCTGAATAGACTCTTAAAAAACTCTATTCTCCTTTATGTTTAATTTAGGTCTGTTATTAGCTAATCCAACAATGTTCATTTCTAATTCCACTTCTTATATATTATTTATACATAAGTTTTGGGCTATCCTCTTTAGAAAAGATTCAATTCTTTTATTTGATAAACTTTAGTCTACCCTCCATGAATCTTTTTCCTACTCTGTAGTCTGTATTTTTGACAATACCCACTTCACTTGTATTTTTCTCCCAATGAATGTTTTTTTCTCAAAAAAGTCTTATTAGGTCACTATCATCATGCCTGTACTTTCATACTTTACACTTGGTCTTAGCCAAAAGGCTGAGAAGCAACACTTTTATATTTTAAAACAAAGTCTGTAGGTGATTCTGAAGCCTTATTCTTAATAGCAGTGCCACTGTTCAACATTTAATAAATATTAAAACATTTAATTAAAACTAAACAGCTGATATATTTTATTTTGAATAGGAGATTGCTGCCTCACCACACAGATTAAACTTCGTAAAAGGGTTAAAATTTACCTTGTGTATAGGCATAGTCATCTGATCCAGAACTAGAACTCCTTTGATATTTATGGCTTCCCTTTTCTCCCCCAGAGCCTGGTATCACTGAAATGGGCTGAATAGGTTCTGGTGCCGCAGAGCGCTCTTCTTGGTCCACTAAATTTAAAAGATTTTCAGTCGTTGCTCTGCCTACAGTAATTTTAAAAACTGTAGCTGGGTTTGGTATCACCCGAGGAGATGGCGACGGAGCGCACGAAGGTCCAGTTGGCTGTGTATAGGTAATATACACAGGATTAACGCTAAATGGAGGTTTGGGTTGACTAGACATCCCTCTTGAAGGAGAACTTGAAGGTGGTGTGGTGGCTGTGTACAGTGAGTGCTGATTCCGTGGAGACGGTTGATTACTGATGGGTGAAGGACTCCTAGTAATTGCTGTCCCGGGTCTTTGAGAAGGTTCAACTGTAATTTCTATCTTCTTCATGGAACCTTTGGGTAAGCTTGATGCTGTGTACGGGAGATAAGCTACTGAATGGCTTCCCTGTTTCTGATAGCTAGGAGGTCCTTGTTGATATGGATGGGGTGGAGTAGTTGAAGGACTAGGTGGCATAAAGATGTGGCCCAGCTGGGAAGGTTGCACTTGATGCTGTGGAGAGCTGAAGGGTGAAGGACATTGAGAAGGAGGTGGTGAATGGTATGCAGATTGAGGGATCTGCTGTTGTTTGGGAGAATACTGAGAAGGTTGATAGTTCTGTTGGTGTGGATAAACAGGTAAAGGACGTTGGCTGTAATGAGGCACTGGGCCCTGTGGTGAGGACTGCCATGGCGTATTCTGAGGAGTCTGTCTTCCTGATGAACTCTGAGATGTCTGTCTAATATAAATAGAACCAGGAGACCCATAGAGATTGCTTGGAATTTGTGGAAGAATTTGTAAAGCTCTTGGTACAGTCTGTCCAGAAGGGAGGTTCTGGGATACTGTAACAGTAATTGGATTTGTACTATACCGAGGTATGTGCATGTATGAAGGAGGTGGCGGCGGCGGTGGTGAAGGCCCTTGCATAGCAGATGGATTCATTCCTGTTTGCATGGAAGATGGCTGTTGAGGTGGCTGTGAAGGAGGAGTAGCTGCACTTCTGTTCTGTTCATTCATAAAAAATGGATTGTAGTTGGGAGTAGCAGCCACAACAGCTGGAGCTGAGTGTGGTTCCTGAACTAAACATATCAGCTGTTTACCTGCTGTATGCTGTGGATCAATATGTCCATCACTTGAGCTGTGGACCAGTGTTCGACCACCATTAAGTTGAGCTCCATCTCCTGGGTGGTAGCTACTAGGAGAATGGATACCCAGGTTAATATGCAAAAGGCGATTTCTATTCATCCTATTGTCATCTGGACTATGGTATTCCATATATAGGTATTTGCTACTCTCCTGGGAAAGGGCTCGGCAACAGGCTTCAAGATTGTTGTTATTCTAGGGGAGAAAAATAGTAAAAGTAATATTGGCAAAATTAACAAATCCTAATAGTGAAAGTCAGGCTTTGAGAGTTACATAAATACTACTGTCACAGAATAGAGAGTGGTATTTTAACCATAAAAAGCTTCACGGTCATCTATCCTGAAAAAATTCCAAATGATTCATACCATTTTACAAACATTTAGCTTACATTACTAGTACTACCACTACTGCTACTGCTACAGAAATGTAAATACCTACTAATGAACATTGTGACTCAACCCAAGTTTTCTGACTCCAAATCCAGGACTCATTTTATACTTGTTGCATCTCAACAAATTAAAATGTTGGGCAAATCTTGGATTCACCACAATTGCTGCAATATATAAGTATAAGTAATATCCATTATTAATATTTAAACTGATAAACATGAAAATAACCATGCTTTAGTTTTCAAAAGGCACTGAAACCACAAAAGGAGAAAAAAAATTACAATAAAATTCCTAAGGAGTTAAAACAATAAAAAATCGAAAGCAGCCTTCACTTTTCTTTTACCCAGATTTATCCCTATATAATTTCAACTGTCTGCACCATTATGAAAGATTTAAGCAAAACAAAGAAATCAGGAAAAAAACCAAGTCCGTATTTTGAACTATGACTCCATGACTCTGCTAGAGTTATAGTAACAACAACAACAAAAAAAACCTGATCTAGCATGCCTTAATGGTATTCATTCACACACTCAGTCTCAGAAGTTTTTACTAGCTGAAAGGTGGCTTGGTATACTTTCAAAATCACTGAAGGACTTGAATTTTTTGAGTTATACAAACGCACAAAGACAGTAATAGCAAACTGACACTTTAGAAATTACAATTTACAGTAACTGATCTAACAAAAGGTTCTCTCTTTTTAAAATTTTAACATATTATAAAGCAGTTTTCCCTTAAAATACAGAATTCTGAACTATTTTATTAGTGTAAAACATATTATTCACTGCTTTTGAAACAATCCATAAAGTTTCTCAATTATTATAACTTTCTCTGTAGTTCATAAATATACCTACAGATATCCACATACATACATACATATTACTATATATTTATTTTAGGGAAAAGTACATTTTATATAAGAATGAAAGGAAACACTTCACTTCTGCTAAGAACCAAATAGGGTTAAACCTAAAACAGGACATACGATGTTGTAATTTTAGAGTGAGGAGAACTCTTATTAGAGTTAGGAGAACTCTTAGTAGAGTTCATCTATTCCAACTCAATTCACATTTACAGATGAGGAAAGAGATGCCTGGGAAGCTACGTGGCTTGACAACAGGTACTTAACTAGTTAACTAGAGAGACAGTTCTAGATTCTTTGTCTCCTGAGTCCCAGTGCTCTTTCCACACAGTAATTTCAAGAAAGAGGATGTTTGGCCAAAAAGACATTACTAAACTGGAGCTTTAGGAAGTAAAAAAAACATTCACTCAAACAAACCTTTGCAAAATGAATTCTCAGAAATTTAAATAACTGGCTTCATCAAAACTCTATAGAGAATTTTTTATCCTTTTCCTCATATAAAATTTTTGATACTAAATTTCAAATACTTTAAAAAATACTTTGCATCATAGAAAGAAGTATTAGTTGAAGCTTAAGAAGAAAATAATTAGAACTCGAAGATTTGAATTTTTCTTATCCTGCTTGAAAATCATGCTGAGCAAGGAAGAGAAGCCAGCTACTAAACGCAAATTTGGAACCAAAGGATTCAGATTGATTGCCAACTAGAATGTGTCACTGACAGATATCTGAAGGAAAAAAAACATGAAAAGTAAAAGTATGTCCTTCAAGTTTTTTATAAACCTATGGATCAGGGGAGAACAAAAACTAGAGAGTTTTATTTGGAAACTAGAACAGTCATGGATACTTTGCCATTTGATATTTTTATTAATAATCCTGAAATTTCGTGTTTTTTACATTGAATTAGGTAGCTTCTTTAGTATTATCACAAAAAAGATCCAAACTCAAAATTATTTAAAGTTGGATTTGTCAGCATGCCTACAGTGACAAGTTGAGTAAATTTTCCCATGAAGAAAAATTAAAAGCACAAATACACGATACTAAAGTATTATCTTTACAGAAGTGTTATAAAAAGAATACCACTAGAATAGATTCAAATGTCATATTTGACCTGTTAAATGTCTTAAAAAAGAAAAAAAAATTATCGAACAGTAAATAAATAAAGAAATTAAAACTTAGTTGGATAAAGAGACCAGAATTTTTAAGACGACATATAATGAACACCGTTGAAAGGACTAAGGCAAAAAGCATCATACTCCTAAAAAGTGATCCTAAATTGAGGGATGACGGCCCAGAGAGGTTTTAAGCCTTGCCCATTAAATGCAAACTACTGAGTCTCATATATTTTAATGTGATCAAAGAAACTTTCCAGAGCCAGTAGGTGGTAAGTCTCCATACCAATATACTCTATTAAATCCCAAAGGAAGAATAAAGTGAAAGACTTAAGACAATGTAAGTATCAACAAATGTTTATATTCCTTCACTTTAATTAAGCGGCCATAAAAAATGTAGGTAATAAAGGGCTAAGTAAAATAAAACAAGGTCAGAGCTAGGTGGGGCCCGGGGATAGGTAAGGAAGGTGACTGGGTAGTGCTTTGAACTAAAAGCTTCACTTCTGCTTGGTTTCACTCTAGTGGGAAGCACCTTTCTCTACCAGAGACCAAAATGGGGCCAAAGAAAAGAGCTGAGATTCAGACTGGGAATGTGCATTAGAGAAAACAAAGGCAAGCTGTAACCCAGATACCATAAGCCCAAAGGTCTAGCTAGGCCTAGTAACGGGCTTGCAGACAAAAGCAGCACCTGTGTTACCACCATTGTTCTGTCGGTCTCTGTTTGTAATTAACCTCAGCTGTATATAGGTTTAGGTTATACACTGAGTTGCTCACACTGCAGTAAGGTAGAGTTTGAACATGAGTACTGACTGTACATGAAGAAGACCAGTGGGCAGGGTAGAAGTACCGCTCCCAAAAGTCAACCAAGTAGAAAAGTGCCATAACTCAAAACACAATAGGGGGAACAACAGGCCTGTTGCCTCCTGAGTAGGAAGACACATTCTATCTCAGAGATGAAAGATTTATTTCAATGTAAGACAAGACAAAAAGAGAATGTGACTGAACTAAAGAAAGTGAGCTTACACTTAAAATTGGGTATTAGTAAAAATTTACCAACCAGAAAAATAGTAAGAGAGGGAGTGGATTATCTACAGACTTTTAAACATAGGCTCAAAATGTACAGTCTAAGAAGTTAACATGATAAATCTGAGATTCAAAATTCAACTATAAGGACTTAGGGACTGATGATACAACCCCCCAAAATTCAAAAAGTGAAATGTAAGGAGAATCTTTTTTTCTTTTTGCTACATGCCTTTACTCTTTTCTTAAAATCTGTGGTTCTCAATGGGGCCATATTTTTGCCTCCCACGGGACATTTGGCAATGTCTAGAGACATTTTTGGTTGTCACAACTGCAGGGATGCTATTGCTATCTAGTGGGTACAGGCCAGGGATGCTGCTAAACATCCTATAATGCACAAGGCAGACTCCCACACCCAAGAATTATCCAGTACCAAATGTGGACAGTGCCTAGGTTGAGAAATCTTGCTCTAAATGTTCCCCCTTACCCACCCCCAACAAAAATGTAACTGAGTTTTAGTTACAACACAAAGCCAGCTCTAATAAAAACTATAACTTAATATCACTATCACTGGCAGGTAACTTACCTGTAACATGCACTGAGACACCACACCCTCTGGAATTTCAGGGAAACGTTGTCGGAGATCATGGAGAACCTGAATATCAAGCTGTGGATTGCTTTGCGCCATGCCAGAGCAAATGGCGGTGAAGTTTCTCTTAGGAAATGGATGTTAACCAGCCTTCCAAAAGTAACAATCTTCTAACATCACAGTCATTTTCTATTAAAAGAAATTAAAGTATGGTTAAGTCTAATTACATATTTACTTTATTCCTACTGATCCTGTACGTGTCAGTATTGGTGGCATTTCTTCTAAGGAGGTTCCCACTGACATCCTCCCACTTAGCCCTGCTGCCATGCCTCTCCTCTGCCTACACTAGCTAGATGACCCTCCGCTATGCTGCCACAGTAGGCTGTGCTTACCCTCCATAGGAACACTAAACACACCATACTGGAACCATCTGTACACTGGAAGGTCCGTCATATGAAAAACTCTAGCTCCACCTGGAACGTGTCATTATCAGAGAGAGTGGGGAAGTACTTTAGAAGTGGTGGGAGCACGTCATAAGGACCTGGGAATCAACTTGAAGAGGCTCCCACTGCCCGAACGTGTGACAATTTGAACACCAAAATAATAAACATCAGTAATGAATTATAAGCCGATAGAAAAGATGAAGTAATGTGCCCATACCAATGACAAATAACTAAATATAATACACATATAAAACTGGGGCAGAAGGAAAGGTCCCCTTCTTACAGTAGAATCCAACTGGTAAATCTGCAGGGAACACACTGGAGCTGGGAAAAATCATCATTTTGCAGCCATAATAGTATAGACTGCTTCAAGTAAGTATCATCAATGGATGCTAAACCTAGGGGGAAATTTGTCTGAAGAGTAGGATATATGCATGGTCTAACAAGTGTCTCCCCAAAGCTTATTAGTTGCAAGGGGAAAAATTTAACTATATAATCCATTATATATATATAACTATATATAATGGATAAACTGATCATCTTTAGTGGGTGATCAAAATGAACATGACCCATGAGGGCCAGAGGGACTACATACGCCTTCAGATATGATTCCCTGAGAAGCACACATCACTTTACAGTATTACAGTCAGGAATGCATAAACTGAAACTAATCATGAGGAAATAAACAAACTCCAAATGAGAAATGTTCTATTAAAAATGGGAGGGAGGAGGGAATGTTATCTTTAAAAATGTCTATGTCATTAAAGACAAAGGCTAGAAAAATGTTCCAGGTCAAAGGAGATAGAGGCATGACAACTAAATCTTATACCTGATCCTAGATTGGATCCTAAAGGGGAAAAATGTTATAAAAGAAATTAATGGATCAACTGACAAAAATGAAATGTGGAGGATAGAAGTATTCCATTAATGTTAAATGTATTGAATCTATTCGGTTTACTGAATTGATAACCCGTGCTGTGGTACATACAAGAATATTCCTATTTTTAGGAATTAGATGATGAAGCATTTTGGGGTAAAGGTCATGCAACTTAAACAGGTCAGGAAAAAATCTATATTATATATATGTTTGTGTACACACAAACATGCATGTACATGCATACATATGTGTGTATAGAGGGAGGAAACTATAAAGCAAACAGGGAAAAATGTTAACAATAGGTGAATCTGAGTAATGGGTATATAGTGTTCTCTGTCCTATTTTTATTCTTGCAATTTCTATAAGTTTAAAATTATTTCCAAAGAGTAAAAATAAAACAAAAACCAACCAACCAAACGAAAGCCTGTAGCTCTATTCACAGTCTATGCCTCATTTACCACTGCATTGCCAGAGCCTAACCCAGTGTCTGCTTAATTATCTGTTAAATGATGAATCAATTTTACTGTGCTGAACCAATCTACCTAATAAGATAGCTTTGGGTAAAACACTATTTATATTCAAAGAAAAACACATAGATAAACCTTTCAGATGAATCTTGTCCTCCCTACCTACTATTACCAACCCCCTGCCCCTAGCAAATATTGGGGGAGCAGAGATCCCCCTACTGCAATTGGGGGATCCCCCAATTGTAAGGGCAATTTGTGAATACTTAGGAAAGAAAAATAGATTTAAGCTACTAAATCAATGGGTACATTTTTCCAGTTTGTCCCTTTGAAAACATCCCAAATTTCAAATGCTAAGAGATTCTACCAGATTTATAATCTAGGTTTTAATTTATTAATAAAATGTAAATTATCCTAAAGCCCTTAGTGGTAGTTTAACTTTTTCTGAAACAGGATTTGAATTATCCATCTTTTTGATCAAAACAAACATTACCTGCCATTTTCACAGTAAAGCAATCTGTAATTTGCACTAGCCAAAGGAGCCCTAGCTAGATGAGTAACCTTACCAAGCCACTGAAGCTCTTAGGCAGCACTGTCCAATAAATATATAAAGCAAGTCATATGTATAATTTTAAATGTTCTGGCCACATTAAAAAGTAAAAAGAAACAGATGAAATACATTTTAACATATTTTAACCCAATATGTCAAAATATTGTTTTAACATGTAATCAACACAAAAATCATTGATATTTTACACATTTTTTTCAAATGAAATCCTTGAAATCTAGTGTGTATTTTATACTTACAGCACATCTCAATTCAGAGTGGCCCCATCTCCAGTGCTCAGTAGCCACCCATAGTTAGTAGCTACTTTAGTGCATAATGCAGCTCCAAGGCCTTAGAATCTTTATTTAAATAATAGGCTAAGACCTACAACTCTTAGATTTCTTAATTCAGTATCTTCTTTGAGGGTATACAATTGACTAGGCACAGGGCCTAGCACAGGATAGGTATTCAACAGACACTCATTAGGAGAAATGGGGTGGGGGGAAGGAATTCATTGAATTTAATGGTAGAGATGACCTTAACTAATCAAATCTTGTATTTATAGAAATGACAGCAGCTTAAATGATCCCTCAGTATTTGAGGTGCTAACCACATTCAGAACACTTCATGGCTACGAACTCTTCAATAAAGAGCTTCTGAAGCACCCAAAAGCTTAACTCCAGCTTTCCTAGTGGCTCCAAAAAATGGTTTTATTCATTTCCCAATCCTAATTACAAGTCTTTAAAATACAAGGGCAACACAGTTATCTTTTTATGAGGCAGAATAAAAGGCAACAAGGGTCACCAAGAGCAGACAGGTTTCAGGTGTCAAGAGCATGGGCTCATATACTTGAGAGCTCTTTCAAGCTCTCAGCTCTTGGCTAGCTTTGTTAGTCTTCAGAGACCTCAGGTGCTATCGAGTCCAAAGCTATTATTAATTTTATCACTATTATTAGCTACCACTTACTGAATAACTATGCCCTCAAAAGTAGTTATGATTATCCCCATTTTACAAATAAGAAAATGAACTCGAAGAATGAGCATAGGGCAGAATCGTGACTCAAATCCAAGCCTGCCTTCTCCAAAGTCTGTTCTTCCCACTATGTCACTGGTAGGTATCGGAGACATTCCCAATGATGAGTGCCTTTCTCTGACTGGCTAAGAAAAAAGACAGCAAACCCTCATCGAGTTTACCATCCAAATAGGGAGCTAAAGGTGTGTGGGGAAGTGGAGGACTCAGGAGGGAGGAAAGAATTCTTGCACAAATAAGTTAGCTGTTTTAGGACATACAAGCAGCAGAGCTAGAGGGAAGAAGTTTCCTTTTTTTTAATGGTTATAAATACTTGCCTTTGAAGAAACATTAAAATATCTTTCAAATAGAAGCCAACAGCTTACACAGCCACAAAATGGCTACCATCTATAAAGATGATTAATAGTAGACCAACTTTTCACAACAAATAGGAATCTAAACTGATAAAAACAAAATTCTCCCTAAGGGATTATGGTATGTAATTTTAATAGTGGTTAGCACTCTGTACTTTACAAACATTCACTCACATGAGCACTAATTGATATGGAAAATTATTTAGTATTTCACAGTAATAATGTTAAAATACTTCTTTTAAAAAAGCAATTTCCCAGGCCGGGCGCGGTGGCTCACACCTGTAATCTTAGCACTCTGGGAGGCCGAGGCGGGCGGATCGTTCTGAGCTCAGGAGTTCGAGACCAGCCTGAGCAAGAGCAAGACCCCGTCTCTACCAAAAATAGAAAGAAATTAATTGGACAGCTAAAAAAAATATGTATAGAAAAAATTAGCCGGGCATGGTGGCACATGCCTGTAGTCCCAGCTACTTGGGAGGCTGAGACAGTACGATTGCTCGAGCCCAGGAGTTTGAGGTTGCTGTGAGCTAGGCTGACGCCAAGGCACTCGCCCCAGGCAAGAGAGTGAGGCTCTGTCTCAAAAAAAAAAAAAAAAAAGCAATTTCCCTTTTGCTCACTGGGAGGTTAAGCCAACAGATAGTTTACAAACAGAAAATATTCTAGCCAATGTCAGTTTCTTTTAAAAACACCTAAAAGTTTTACAGTAAACTACTATACTGTATTTTTGTATTTAATCCTACAGAAAACTAAAATGAAAACATTGTCATATAGTGTCTTATTATAGATGTGGCTATGATGCAGATCAAAACATACAGTCTATTCTTGTCCATGTATATCAACATACTCAACAACTACTATGCAAAATACACATTCACTTTGTTTCTTGACAATTATTATAATGTGCTGCTTTTTAAATATTAAAATGCTGAATGATGATGATTTGACACTTTAAAACCAGAGGACTCAAGCAGTATCTAAGCTGTACAGGCTAGGCTCAGATGTGACCAAACTCCTGGAACACCCTTGAAACACTCCCACTAGCGCCCAGATGGCCACAGCTGTGGATTGTGGAGCTGTGTAGGCAGTAACCCTAGATTAAGAAAGAATAAATACTGAAGGTATAAACCGTACGATCGCATAGGCCAGGGATACATGAACCAAGAGATTGTGCAGGGCGATGCCTTTTATTGCCTGTCAGCTTTGTGAGGACTCCTCTTTTAAAGGTAATACAGTGACTAAAGGGCCCAGACGCTATGCTTAGCAGTGGAATCACTGAGACTTCCTTCAGTGGTGCTGCTACCTCCCTAATTCAGAAGTGCTGGCACCTGAAGGCACAGCGGATTCTGTTCCTGAAAAAGCAGCTGCTAGGATTTCTCCCAACAGAATTCTTCCTCCCAATCAGAGAGAAAGTTCCTCTAGAGCTCTGCTCTGATGCCACAATTCCCCACACTCTAGAAAATGACATTGACACCTAGTGCTTTGTTTCCACAGTCTTTTCTGAGCTCAGCAAATTATACAAAGTGGTGCCTTTATGGCCCAGAGTGTTTTACCTCAGAATTTTAGCTTACTTCCTAAAATAATTATATCAGAGGTTGCAAACCACTGGTCTGTGGGCCGAATCCAGCCCACAGATGTGCCTGGTTTGGCCTCAGCAGCATGTTAAAAAAAAAAAAAAAAAAAAAAAAAGCTGTGCTACATTTAAAATAGGGAGAATTCACATAAAAATTTAGATATCTACCTTTTCTGTGAAAAATCAGATGATCTAACAACTACAGGCAACAACTGGCTGAAGCTAAAGTACCATTTAGAAAGGACAGTTTGCCTAGTTCCTCTACATGCCCTAGGGGATCCCAGACACTTAGGCCTGGCCTAGCTTCACTCATTTAAATGCCTGCTGGGTTTGTGACACCTGAAATGTGTTCTATAGGGAGGTCTAAAGATACTACTTGCAAGTATCAGTCTACTCTAGTGTGTCTCAATGGCATACCATTGATTCAGTAACTTGAGGCACAATAATTCTTCATCATGCAAGACTATCCCAGGCAAGAAAGGTACTTAGCATCCTGGCCCCTCCCATAAAATCCCAGTAGCACCCCCAAGCAGCCCCTAGAAAGGCAATACTATCTCAGGCTGACAGCCACTGCTAGCATATTAAGATTGGTGAGGTGAGCATTTCCCGGGTTTGAAGAAAAGTTAACTTTGTCTTAAGAGGACTTTTAAGATTAAAAAATAAAAGAACCACTTATTTTTCTGGTTGGTCTGACTCAGTAATAACTGCTCAACAAAAAGTATGTATACCAGCATAAAGCTTTGGTACTTTCATCCATTTTCTTGCTGCTTTGGAGGTTTTGATTTTAGATGATATTTATTGAGCCATATCTATGTCCTAGGCACAGTACAAAGTGCTTTACCTCATTTAATTCCCAAAATAATCCATGAGAGGTTAACACTATCATCCACATTTTACAAATGAGAAAACTAGAGGTTTAGAGAGGGTAGATAATTTGCTTGCAGACATACGGTTATTAACAAGTAGCAAAGCTGGGATACAGACTTGAAATCTATGCTCTTAACCATTACTCTCCTGTACTGCTGGCTACTGGGTAAGACTCTGATGACGTTATAATGCCTAACAGTTTAAAGCAAACCGTGCTTTTAAAACAGAAAAGTTTTTGTACTAGAGTGTAAATTCTTCAAGTTAAACAGCAACAAGAAGTGGCTGATATTATTAACAGAACATAACAAATGAGCTTTTACTGGCAGAGGTAAGAATCCCAGTTCCAGGAGTTTTCGTGATATATAAAAGTGCTACTAAATAATAAGGGAGAGACAGGAATAGGATAGTTATTATTTTCCTAAATGAGCTTTCCAAATAATTTATAAAACAATCATTTTATAGGATTTTTATTAAAGTGGAAACCACTTTGAAATAGTCACATATTCACTCCATCTATCTCATATTCTCTTATATTCTCAAGAGATATATTGAGACCAATATTTATATTAAAATATAATTAAAAACATTTTCAAGTATAGCCCCTAGAAACAAATATAAGTATATTCATATTTAATTTAAACTTAACACTCCCCCAAAAGAATCTGTTTGTCAGCTGCCACCTATACATAGAAATATTTATAGGTATGCATAAATATAGAGAGACTATATAACCACAATTTTAGCTGAGAGGGCACAGAATCAACAACATTCCAATAGCAATGAGCACACCTAGCACTCAGATCTTGATTTCTAATAGCATTCTCCCTTTAATAAAAGGAACTAGGGTCCTGTGAAGAAATAGCTGATTCTAGAACTGGGAAGGGAATATATAGGATGAACCCGGAGCATCTTATGGTGCCAGAAAGTAAGGAAGTACTCAAAGAAATCCCATGATGATGGGGGCACGTCAAAACAACACATGTGAGCAGCCAACTGAAAGAGCTCCTAATGGCCAAAGCTGGAAAAATCTGAACACCAAAATAAATGAAATAGCACTGGATTATGAGCTAAAGTATAAAATAAATATCCATGAGCCCATGCAGATATAAAGAAATGACTGACTGAATGAATGAATAAATAAGTGGGAGGGAGACAAATCTCCCATGCAGAAGAATCTCAAACAATTTATGTAGATAACTCACCCTCCAGGAGATGGAGCATAACCTCCTACTTCTTAAGTGCAACCTGCATATAGTGACTTCTTTCCAAGCATCACAACACAGAAAGCGGTTTAAAACAAGACAACAGTGGAGAAATCTGACAAACACCTTCTCAACCAGGTGATCAAGCTCAATATCAACAGTGGTAAGTCATGCTGACAGTATGTACTCTTTTTTTTTTTTTTTTGAGACAGAGTCTCACTCTGTTGCCCGGCTAGAGTGCCATGGCGTCAGCCTAGCTCACAGCAACCTCAAACTCCTGGGCTCAAGCGATCCTCCTGCCTCAGCCTCCCGAGTAGCTGGGACTACAGGCACGCGCCACCATGCCCGGCTAATTTTTTCTATATATTTTTAGCTGTCCAATTAATTTTTTTCTATTTTTGGTAGAGACGGGGTCTCGCTCTTGCTCAGGCTGGTTTTGAACTCCTGAGCTCAAATGATCCACCCGCCTCGGCGTCCCAGAGTGCTAGGATTACAGGCGTGAGCCACCGCGCCCGGCCAGTATGTACTCTTGATATGATGTGATGAGAATGTGAGAATGGCACTTTATCTTTATGGTCTTCCTCCCCAAAAATCCGTAACCCCAGCCTACCCATGAGAAAAACATCTGACAAATCCCAATTCAGCGATAGTCTATAAAATACCTAATCAGCATTCCTCAAAACTGTCAAAGCCATCAACAACAAGGAAAGTCTGAGAAACTGTCACCACCAACAGGAGCTTAAGGAGACATAACAACCAAATGTGATGTGGTTTCCTGGATGGAATCCTGAAACAGAAAACAATATGTTTGGTAAAAACTAAGGAAATCTGAATGAACTGTGGACTTTAGTTAATAGTGTTGCAATATTGGTTCATTAATTGTAACAAATGTATCATGATAACATAAGCTGTTAATAACAGCAGAAACTGGTGCAGGGTACACAGGGACGACTCTCTGTACTATCTTCTTAATTTTTCTGTAAAACTAAAACTGTTCTAAAAAATAAAGTCTATTTAAAATTAGAAAAAAAAATACCTCAAGATGGTTTATGAGCCCTGGCAGAGGAGTTTTATTCACATCTCCAGCTCTGAAAGCACCTTCTTTTCAGTAGTCTAGAAATCTGAGAAAATGAAAAGATGGTTATCCTTTTGCTAATTTTCCAACTCAATGGAAAGTGACAAAAACTAGTAGACTTCTGGTGCCTTAAAGTAACAGCAGATAGGATGCTAGACCACACTTTCAGGGTAGGTGGCTCTTTCCCAAGCTGAATCTTCTTTTCTTTTAGGTCAAAAGTATCTTCTATAGTAATTAAATTCTACATTATCCCACAGAAGACAGCAGCAGTTCAAAAAGACAAAAAGACAGTCTACTGCTTATTTTCTTAAGGCTTTTGTAGTATACCTGGTTGTGATTTACCATTCTGAGCCCTCCATTCTATTTAGAGAAGAAAGGATTAAGCCCAGGCCTATGAAGCATGCATATAATTTCTAACTGCATAGCTGAAATAGTACATAACTTTTTAAAAAAAATGCTGACTACTCTATAACCCATTTCTGTTCTGTGAAGAGCAACTTATACATAGAATAGTAACTTATTCACTTATTTTGAAGGATGAACACTCTCTCCCCCATCATTTAGAGATTATCTGCATTCTCAGTAAACCTAGTAATTCAATGTTAACGTTATCATTTTAGGGTAAATATTGGCTTATAACAGAGCTATCATACATGGAGGTTTCTAATTAATTTTCTGAGTAAACTTCATTTTACAACCACAGTAGAGCTAAAATAACATACCCTGTTTATATCATATATTTTTTAGCACTTTACTACACTTATTTTTTAATTTCTCGGTTACTTTATCTTGATTATCCATTAAGTATGAGCAAGAAGCACTGTGTACCTACATGAATGCTATTTCGACCGGGTGTAATAGCTTTTTCTACTCTCTGATATAACAATGCAAAATTCACCCCACGTTCACGTTAACTTTCTACCATCTACCATGAACTTCAATCATCACAGCTTTCTCCGCTTCCTAAAAGCCTATGAAAGTCACTAAGTGTTGATTACTACTTTTGGCACTTGAAATAATATATTTATTAACTTTTTATTCTCTAGGTTTTATCACTATAAATCTTAAGACCAAGAACCAAACATTCTCTTTTAGCTATAGTGCCTTATATACACTATTCAATATAAATGACAAAATATAGGACTTTAAAATAACTGGAAGTCTAATTGTTCTGGTTAAGTTCTTTCAAAGTCTTTTTGGGTCAATTCCTAAATGACATCATTTAAAAAGAAAGACAGGGCAACATATCAGTGACATATATCAGAGGCAGCTCATCTCTACATCTTATTACTTGGATTACTTAGAACAGAATTTTTCAAATGGTGGGTTGTGACCTATTGGTAAATTGTATTAAATATAATAAATTTATTAGGTGATGACCACTGTTTAAGGGGAAAAAAAGAAACAGAACAGAAAATATCAAAGTAATTCACACACAGTAATGGTAAACACTAATTTGAAAAACTTGTTTCAGCCAGGGATGGTGGCTCATGCCTGTAATCCTAGCACTCTAGGAGGCTGAGGTGGGAGGATCCCTTGAGGTCAGGAGTTTGAAACCAGCCTGAGCAAGAATGAGACCCCGTCTCTACAAAAAATAGAAAAAATTAGCCGGGAATGGTGGCACATACTTGTAGTCTCAGCTACTCAGGGGGCTGAGGCGGAAGGATCACTTGAGCCCAGGAGTTTGAGGTTGCAGTGAGCTATGACAATGCCACTGCACTCTACCTGGGGTAACAGAGTAAGACTGTCTCAAGAACAAAAAAAAAAACACACCAAAAAACACTTGTTTCAGGTATGCACATATGTACTAGATCGTGATTAAAGTGTATTTCTTACTGTGGGTTTCTTTGAGAAATACTAACTTAGAAAATGGTGAGGTATTTAGGTTATGTAAGAAAAGTATTTACTACCTTTCCTTTTTACTTTTTTTCTGAATAGATGGAAGTCTTCTAATTGATTAATAAACAAAGAGGAGTTATTTGAGAAACCTTTGGATATGAAAGCTGAAATAGCTTTTTTTTTGAGACAGAGTCTCACTCCTCACTCTTGCCCGGGGCTAGAGTGCTGTGGCATTAACCTAGCTCACAGCAACCTCAAACTCCTGCCTCAGCCTCCCGAGCAGCTGGGAATACAGGTGTGCACCACCATGCCCAGCTAAATTTTCTATTTTTAGTAGAGATGGGGTCTCGCTCTTGCTCTTGTTCAGGCTGGTCTCGAACTCCTGACCTCAAGCGATCCTCCCATCTTGGCCTCCCAGAGTGCTAGGATTATAGGCGTGAGCCACCACACCCAGCCTGAAATAGCATCACATTAGGAATTTTTGTGTAACTTTATTTCTTTCAAGTGCAGTCTAGACGTGTTCATGTAGCTCCTTCACATACATACAGGAGGCTCCTGCCTTCTATATCTAAAAGATAAAAAAATAAATAATCGGTCTCTTTAATTCAGAAATTGAAGATCACATTATAGGAGTTTCCTACTGGAAGAGTTTGAAAGATTAACAAAAATGCCATTTATAATCATTTATTTAACAATTTCTAACCTGATAATATTTCTGAATCCATTGTTCATTTATTTAATAAAATCTGAACTTAGCGATACAGAAGGCCCATGCCCTCAAAGTGAGAAAAACACACTGGTAGTTATAATAGAGAGGAATTAAGTTCTACAGTAAGAAGTAGTCAGAAAAAGAAACAATTAAGGTAGGAGAAAGAGAAGGAGAGCCAAGGAAAGCTTCATGAAAGAGATGACATTTATGCTGGATTGCAAAAAGTAAGTTTCTTGTTTAAAATAAAAACAATAGAATTATAAGGCTGGAAGGAACACTCCACATCATCTAACCCAGTGATTCTCAACTGGAGGCGATTCTGCCCTGCAAGGAACATTTGGCGATGTCTGGAGACATTTTTGGTTGTCATACTAAGGAGAGGTGCTATTGACATCTTGTGGGCAGAGGCTAGAGATGCTGCTAAACATCCTACAGTGCACAAGACAGCCCGTGACAACGAAGAATTATCCAGGCCAAGATGCCAATAGTACAGAAGCTGAGAAACCCTGAACCCAACTCCAATGCAAGCCCTTGTTTTATAAAAGAATTGAAGGCTAAAAGGGTTTAGAAACTTGCTAAAAGGCAAGATTATTAAACAGGCCTCATAACATCTTGTCCAGTGTTTAATTCATAACACCACACTCACATATGTTATTATACTAAGGGACAGATGTTAAAAAAAAGTAGTAACATTTTCATACGATGAAAAATAAACTATCAGGAAATCAAAGCTGATACTGTTAGTTTTTTTTGATACAGACCTACCAATGGCTCAAAGCAAGAATTATGCCTACGATACCATTAAAAAAAATTGTACCCTTATTTGTTCATAATACTAGATTCACCAACTGTACAACTCAGTTACTGAACATGGATTTGAGAATAAGAAAAATTATAAAAACTAGGAAGTTGGAAGATTTGCATATCTACACATATCTAGTTATTCCTTCAGGCAGGTCTTTTCAATCGTCAACAGCTGTAACTCAAGGGATCTGGCACCTGGGTGGCATTAACCCCTTTTATTCAAAATCAACTGCTAAATCACCCTTCCATTCGCTGGTGAGGTTTCTAATAGCAAATGGATTGTCCACAGAACTTATAACTCCCACTGCTAAACAGCTAATAGTAGCTCCTTAGGGTCCTGATTTAGGGCCTAAACCTAAACACATGAAATCACCTGGACATCTTTTATTTCTTCATCTTTGCTCTCAAATGCACAAAAGACATGGGATTATAAATGGGGGGAAGTGTAAAGATGTTAACAACAATACAGATTCGTTTTCAAGAAAGAAATACACTCCTTACCTCCAATTTTTCAACTGGTGAAACTTCAACTAAGACACCTTGTCCAGTTCGACACACTATAATTCACGGTGAAACACCTGAAGAAAAGGCTGAAGACACTAAAAAATGAAAGGCCAAAAAGGTAAGATTCAAACTGTGAAATGTTTAAAGAAGACAGTGTGAGCAAGTCATACAGTGTACGAATAAAAGGTCATGAAAAAGCTTGTAGCCATTTTACTACATGAAATTTCAGTAAATGAAGTTTATGTTTAATCAATAATAAGAGAAAGTTCTCCTGACTGCTTGAGCCACCCTACTCTCCCCTCTTAGTCATCTCTACTGCCTAAGGCAGAGCTCACAACAGTAGAAGGGAGGAATAAAGCTTTCCTGAGATTTTGGCTTCAGAGAAAGCTAGCAAGAGGAGCTTTAGTTGCATTCCTGGCAAACCATCAGGAGTCCCTGCAGCTTCCCAAGATATACTAGTCATTAAAATTTAATGAATTTGATTACTAAACTGTGCTGAGGCCCTTTTAGGGCCATAGGTCTTTAAAATTTAAAGGACTCCATGGTGAGTCTGATTTAGTCTCTGGTAAAGGAGAGGAACTTTTAAAATTCCCATACAACCAGCGAGCACCACACCCCCACTGCAATCCTGCAGCAGTGAAGGGGTATGTACAGTGTTTGCTTCTGGTTTTTTCCTGCTACCTTACCTGTTCTCAATATAATTAGACCTACTCACTCAGGATTAGGAGACCCTCCCCATAACCCAACCCATGAAATCACTAATCTACCTTTCAGGAATAACTTTAACTTCCTTGAAAAGTAAGAAAATCACTTCATCATAAGCCTTAGTAAAATAATACAAGAGTTTCTGTTAAAGAAGAAAGTAGAGTTTTTGGTTCCTCAATTGGGGACTTTCTTTTTTTTTTTTAAGAGACAGGGTCTTGCTGTCACCCAGGCTGGAGTACAGTGGCTCAAGCATAGCTCATTATAACCTTGAACTCCTGGGCTCAAGTGATCCTCCTGCTTCAGCCTCCGGAGTAGCTGGGACTACAGGCACATACCACCCTGCTCAGCTAATTTTTAAAATTTTTTGTAGAGACAGGGTCTCACTATGTTGCTCAGGCTGGTCTCAAACTCCCGACCTCAAGCAATCCTCCCGCCTCGGCCTCCCAAAGTGCTGGGATTACAGGTGTGAGCCCACGACACCCACCTGGCTCCCAATTGGGGATTTTAACATCTCAAAAAGTGACTACATATTTCAGGTTAACCAAACAGCCCTAGCGAAGGAGGAAAAAGTTCTTCCATATAGAAAAATTTCAGCAAATAATGGCAGAAGTGACCAACTTAGAAAATTCATAATTTTGCAACCCTTAATTACATAACTAATTCATGCACTGGTAATCAATAGATGATAAAAGCATTAGGTGAAAAACCGGGCTTCACAAAAGGATCAAGCTGTCACCCCCGGAACCCTCTGATCAACTGTCACAACACTTAAACTGAAATGACCAGACATTATGTGCCTCCAGATGTGATGTAATATGAAGTGACAGCAAGTACTCTTGCCCACTCCTCCAAAAAATTCCATTCTGAATCTAATTAAGCATACAGATCTAATTTCCAGCCCATATGAATACAGAAGATAAAGGAACAAGTTAGATAATACCCCATCAGTATGAGACATTATGAGCATGAAAAAAAGCAGAGGGTACTGTTATAGATTACAAGAGAATTAAGAGAGACTTAAGAGTAGATCCTGTTTCAAACAAACTATCAAAAAAGAATTTTTTTAGATGACTAGGGAAACTTGAGCATGGACTAAGTACAGTTGACCCTTGAACAGTACAGGTTTGAACCGCACAGATTCCAAAACACAGATTTTTTTCAATAAAAGTCACACTGAGTGTGCCTGCCTCTCCTGGCCCCCTTTCCACCTCCTCTGACACCCCTGACACAGCAAGAGCAACCCCTCCTCTTCTTCCTCCTCAGTCTACTCAATGTGAAGATGATAAGGATGAAGACCTTTATGATGATCCACTTCCACTTAATGAACAGTAAATATATTTTCTCTTATGATTTTCTTAATGTTCTTTTCTCTAGCTTACTTTATTATAAGAATACAATACATAACATACATAATATATGTTAACTGACTGTTCATGTTATCAGTAAGGCTTTTGGTCAACAGGCTATTAGTAGTTAAGTTTTGGGGGAGTCAAAAGTTCTATGTGGATTTCAACCGTGTTGTGGGGGTGGGGGCATCGGCACCCCTAACTCCTGCTTTGTTCAAGGGTCAACTGTATTGTATATGCTAATAAGGAATTATTATTAGGTATGTTGTATATGATAATGAAATTACAGTTACGTAAGAAAATGTGTTTTAGAGACAATTAGGGGTAAAATGTCTTGGATATGCTTTCTCAGCAAAAAAGAGGGGTAGGGAAAAGATGAAACAAGTACAGTAAAACGTTGATAACTATAGCATCACATGTTCACTGAACTTTTCATTCATGTACATTTGGAAATGTTCACAAATAAGGTTAAAAATAATCAACTAGGAATCACTAAGAGGAGTCCATTACGGAGAAAAAATATATTCCAAACAACACTTGAAAGATGATGATTTTAATTATTTTGTACAGATGACGGAAAAAAGCAGCTAGAGATATAAAACTACTAAGGGCTTTTTTAAGGCAGTCCAGAGGTAAAATCTTTAAAAAGCCAAAACCATTATTTTAAAATATTTATTGAAAACTGCAATAAGTGATAAAGCAGAAAAGCGTGAAGCCCCACACCCTGTCCTAAAGCTTCTCTTGAACCAGTGGGAAAAAAACATACCCTGTATCAAGATAACAAAGAAGTTCAGAGAGAGAAGAGATGGGTTTGGGTAAAAACAATTTTACTGAAGAAAAATAATCAAAGTAGACAACAGAAAAGATGCAGGATCAAAAGAGAAAGAAGGGGGAAAAAGCGAATGTCTAAAAGAAATTTTTAGAATTTTGGTTTTAAATCATGACAGATTTGTGAGCAGAACAGGGGAGAAACCTAATGAATGAACTTTCAAGAAAAGAATCCTTAGAGATTAAAAAAATTAGTTCTGAAGAGAAAATGGAGCAATACTAAATTGGAGGAGAAGGCATCCTCATACCCCAAAACATACACTAACTGAACACCACCTAACTGAATATACCACAAATAAACAAGGGCATTTGACATTCACAGACCTAACCTAATTGTTCAAGGCTATCATTACGAACAAGTAGCAAGAACGCTACTGAATGCTGAAACAACGATGTTGAAAACAAGATATGAGGAGCATTCAGAAGCAGAATCACCACCAGAAGTATAAGAGCACTGACTCTTGCTAGGAAACAGGTACGAGGCAGATAAACTCTTTGCCTTCCATAAGATTCAGAAGGATGAAGCAAACAAGATTTTGGCTAGGATTTCATCAAAAGTGATTGGAAAAGCAAGAAAGGAAGGCTTACAGAAGATATCCAGTAAGGGTGTTAATAGGGAAGTTTGAGTTTAACCATCAGAGTGACAAGAAAGATGGCAAATGATTGTTAAAAAAAGAGACATCTTTTTTAGAATTGGAAAAACTGAGGCATGTCTAAAGAAAGGGAAAAGGACTGTACACATAGGGAAGAGAAAGGACTAGTGACAGAGCAAGCTTTCCAACAGGGCAGAGAGGCTGGCAAATTTCAGAGCTCGTGGGCCCATGCTCTAGAAATGGAGTGTGGTAGGGGGCAGTGAAGATGGGATATGAAGGCATAATCTTGCAATTGTCTCAATCTTCAGAAGTCATGAGGTCATGAAATTATATGACTTAAAGAAGAAAGCACAACATGATAAAACTGGGAAGTCAGTGAACATCTATAGGCAAGAGTTAACTGGCCACAATAGCTGAAACAAAATGTTGTAATAGTAATAGACAAAGAACATACACCATTCATCACGTGTGAGACTACAGACAAGTTACTTAACCTCTCTTAGGCCCTGTTTCATAATCCTTTGCTTAATATCACACCTAACTATCACATACTTACCCCACAAGGCTGCTGTGGGAATTAATTTACATACAAGGAAAAAATTTGTAACTGGTAAAGTGCTATGTTCATTCATTAGGTTATATGATAGCTCTCATAAGACAGCAAACCTAGGAATCTTGGCAGAACTGCCTCCTTTTTTTCTATTTCACAATGGCAGATATATTAATATACCCACAGAATAAATATATATTATATTATATATTATACCAACAGAAGTTGTGATGGTAGAAGTATAACTAGGAAAGTATTCTTTTCCATGAAAGAGAAAAAAATTTAGTTGATATTATGCATCCCAATTTCAATAGCAATTAGGAAGGATTTCATATTCTGAGAGTCATTCGAGACACGATTTTTAGCTGAAATGTAAATACAATCAACTTGTCCACTGTTAAGGTCAAGAAATTGCCCAAGGTTGAAGAGACTTACAATATTGCTGAGTATTCAGGAAGTAATTTACTTATATTTACACACACACACACACACACACACACACAGAGAAAATGTAACCTTTGAATTACAAAAAGTACATAATTATACAAGTGAGTACAGCTATATAAAACGGAGCTTAAATAGAACTAGGGGCTGAGTATGAAGTCTTGGATAAAAATGAACAGTCATTGTCATTTGTAAGTAAATTCTGCCCATAAGGAGCCAACGAGAGACCTTCCTATCTCAGTTATGGCACATTAAGATAACTTGAACCAACCCTTCCACTGAACACAAGTAATAGAGTTGAACAAAATATAAGAAATGACTTTCATATAATGCGTGGGAAGCAAAAAAAAAAAAAAAAAGAAAAGAAAAAAAAGAACAACAACGAAAAAGAAATGACTTTCTTAAAAGGGTCAAAGAGCTTACAGGATAATGCTTTCAGACCCATTAAAGGACTGGAATTCAGAGGAGTGAGCCCAGAAATTCAGAAGGGGAAGCTGGAGGTTAAACTGTATCCAACAGCCTGATAGGTCAGAGGGACAAAAGGGAAAATTCTCTTCCCCCACAGTCAGGTTAGGACCCTCAAGGGCTACACCTTAGAAATAAGGGTGAATGAGAAATTAATCAGTCCATACACTGAATGCAATGTGGCCTTGAGTCATCTGGTTGGCCCAGGAAAATCTCCAAAATTGACATTTGATTAAGTAATCCTGGATTTCCTCAAGCAGATGTGTGTGCGCATGCGCACACACATCCCCCCACCAATCCTTTGTGAAAGATATAATCCTTGATCTCAAATAAGTTTTCAAATACAATGCCCAGCATACAATTAAAGACAACCAGGCACATGAGAAGATAAGAGAAGATGACCAAAAGCCAAAGAAACAAACACCAAAAACAGACTCACAGGGACTCCAAGTATTGGCATTATCAACATAGATTCTAAATTATGCTTACTATGTTCAAAGAGATGAAAGACAAACTTAAAAATCTTGGCAATGACCTAGAAACCACAAAAAGGGAAACATCAGAATTTTTAAAGAAGCAGAGTAATTCTGTTACTGAAAAATGCAAAAACTGAAATTAAGAAATCAATGAACAGGTTTAAAGGCCAATAGACACAGCTGAGACAGTGAATTAGACGATAGGTCAGGGGGGAAAAAGCTTAGAATGAAGAAAGGCTAAGAAATATGGAGGACACAGTGAGAAGGTCCAATATTCAAGAGTTAATTGGCATCCCAGAAGGAAGAGAGACAGAATAGGGCAGAGGCAATATTTGCATATATGTTCCAAATTTTTGGAAAATGTTCCAAAAATGATGAAAGATGTCAAACCACAGATTTAAAAATATCAATGAATTCTTAGCTGAAAATCAACAAAAAAAGAAAAATTGAAAAGCATCCTGAGTGGGAAATGATTATTTGAAAGAAGCAACTGTTCGACTGGTAGCTTAATTCTCAATGACAAAAATGGAAGCTTAAAGACTGTATATCAGGAAGGGAAAGAAAGTAACTGCCAACTTGTGGAGAAAATATCCTTCAAGAATAAAACTGAAATACAGGCTCAGACAAATAAAAGAGCTCATATCATATCTTAGTGAGTAAACCCTCACTAAGAACACATAAAGCAGAAGAAAACTGACCCAAGACCGAAGGTCACAGATGCAAAAAAGAATGAAGAACCATCAAAGCCTAAATAATCATGTGAAAAATCTAAAGTAACATTGCCTGTATAAAATAATGTCTTGTGGGGGTTGCAATATATACAGAAAATTACATTACAGGACAACAACAGCATGTATGGCAGAAGGTATATAAATGCAACTAAGGTGTTTTAATGTTCTTGCTTCAACCAGGCAGAAGGTAAAAGTATCAACATTAGACTTTGATAAGTGAAGTCCACATGCTGCAAATGCTAGGGTAATTACAAAAAGAATAAAAATGAATATGTGATATCTGAATAACGGAAAAAATAGATACATAATCAAAGAGATAAAGAGGAGAAAAAGAAATACAGAGCTGGTGGAATAAAAATGTGATGCTATACTTAATCCACAAAATATAAATAGTTATATTAAATATAAATGAATTAAGTATTCCAAAAAGAAAACAATTATCAGAATGGATTAACAAAAAAAATTCTACAAATATATGCTGCTTTCAAGAGACCCAACTAAAACATAAAAATGCAGAAAGGCTCAAAGTAAAAAGATAGGCCATGCGCAGTGGCTCACCCCTGTAATCCTAGCACTTTGGGAGGTGAAGGCAGGAGGATTGCTTGAGCCCAGGAGTTCGAGACTAGCCTGGGCAACACAGTGAGACCCTGCTTCTTTAAAAAAAAAAAAGTAGGACAGAAAAATATATATCATGTGAACATTAGCCAAAACAAAGATGATATAGCTATATTAATTTCAGACAAAATAGACAAAGAAAAAGCACCATTAAAGAGTTGCTTCATAATGATAAATGCTTAATTCACTAGAACAATAGACTATGCATTTGATAACGTGGCCTCAAATCATACATTAAGCAAAAAAGCTGACAAAACTACTAGGAGAAATAGACACACATCAGCATTATGGTGGCAGATTTTATTAATAAGACAATCTTTCTCAGTAGTTGAAAGAATAAGCAGACAAAGAAAATCAGTAGGGACAGAGATACAATTAACAGAGTTGATCTCAATGGGCATTTATAGAATGCTATATCCAATAGTTACAGAATAAATGTTTTTCAACTGCTTACATATTTACAAAAACTGACCACATGCTGAGCCATAAAGTCTCAGGACATTTTAAAAGACTGAAATCACTCAAAGAAAGTTCTCTAAGGAAAATGTGCTAAAGCCAGAAACTATTAAAAAAAAAATACATAGGCCAGGTGTGGTGGCTCACCCCTGTAATCCCAGCACTCTGGGAGGCTGAGGCCAGAGGATTGCTTGAGCTCAGGAGTTTGAGACCAGCCTGAATAAGAGGGAAACCCTGTCTCTACTAAAAATAGAAAAATTAGCCAGGCCTTGTGGCACATGCCTGTAGTACCAGCTACTTGGGAGGCTGAGGTAAGAGGATCACTTGAGCCCAGGAGTTTGAGGTTGCAGTGAGCTATGATAACACCACTGCACTCTACCCCAGTGACAGCAAGACTCTGCCAAAGAAAAAAGAAAAGAAAAGAAAAGAACAAAAGAAAAGAAAAGAAAATTCCCATGTCACTGGAAATTAAGAAATACACTTAAAAAAAACACCATGGATCAAAGAAGAAATCACAGTTGAAATTAGAGAATATTGCAAAATTAATAATGAAAATATTACATATCAAAAATTATGGGATACAGGTAAAGCAATACTTGAAAGTGAAATGTGTAGTTTTAAATGCATATGTTAGGAAGGAAATGAAATACAAATTAATACCTAACTACTCATCTCAAGAAGTTAGAAAAAGAGCAAAACAATCCCTAAAGAAATTTTAAAAAATAATAAATATAAAAGGAGATATTAACAAAATAGAAAAACCTGAAGAAAGCTATTATTTTAAAAACTCGATCTGTAACTAAGGCTAGGCTGAAGTGGCTTCACTGCTTAATTCTATCATGCATTTAAATAAGAAATAAAACCAACCTTAACCTAAACTCTTCCAGAGAATAAAAAAAGCAGGTATATTCCTTAACTCATTTTACACGGCTCCTAAAACCTGACAAGGACAGTACAGGAACACAAAATTAGAGGCCAATCTCATTCATGAACAAAGATCCAAGATTGTAAAATAAAATAAAAGGAAAATGTGATACTGACCAAGCTGGGTTTATTCCTGAACTGCAAAGCTGATTTGCCACGAGGAAATCAATGAATATAATTTGCTTTGAGGAATAAAATCATATGGTTATATTAACAGTAGAAAAAACATTTGATAAAATACAATATCCATTCATGATACAAGCTCCCAGCAAACTAAGAGCAGAATGAAACTTCCTTAATCTGATAAAATCTAGAAAAAAAATTAAAGCAAACATATTGTAGAGAAATGTTGAAAGTTTTCCCCTTGAGAAAAGGAACAAAACAACGGTGCCCAATATTACCACTTGTATTCAATATTATAATCAAAGTACCACTCAGCAAAGTGTAACATTTTGAAAGGAAGGAACAAAATTTTCTTTATTTGCAGATAAGACTGAATACATAGTAAAAGATTCTAAAGATCCATGACCGAAAGTAATAAAACTTTATAATACAACTGCTAGATACAAGGTCAATATAAAAACATAAAGTCTACAAACATTTACAGTATCAAAAAATATCAAATATCCAGGAATAAAATTCTCCAAAGTTGTGAATGACTTTCTGGAGAAAATCATAAAACATTATTGAGAGAATTAAAGACGACCTAAATAAATGGAGTAGTGTATGTTCATGAACTAGAAAACAATAAAGATGTCAATTCTCCTCAAATTGCTCTAAAGATTCCATGCAATTCCAATCAAAATAAGATTTTTTGTGGAAAATGACAAGATGATACTAAAATCAAATAAATGTGCGAAGGGCCAAGAACAGCCAAGATGCTTCCCCAAGGACAGCGAGGTAGAACTTGTTCTACTGAAAATCAAGATTTATGACAAAGCTATGATAAACAAGATAATGTGGTATCAGTACAAGGAGAGACAAATAGACCAATGCAACAGAACAGAGAGCACAGAAACAGAACCACAGACACATGGACATTTGATTCCTGACAATAGTAGGGAAAAGACAGTGTGCAATTAGCTATCCATATGGAAAAAAAATAATACTGTCCCCTACCTCACATGATACAAAAAAATCAATTTCAGGTAGACGCTAGATCTACAGGTGAAAGCCAAAACAATTAGGCTTCTAGAAGATGAAGGTGAATTTCTTCAAAACCATGGGATAGGAAAAGATATTTTAAACTGAACTTGATGCCTAGTTTAAACAAAAAGGAAGATACTGACTACAATAAAAACAAGAACTTTGATGTATCAAAAGACACACTAAAAATGAAAAAGAAAAAGCATGCCATACAGTGGGAGATGATATTTGCAACCAGCAAGAGTTCATTTCCAGCATATAATAAAGAACTCCTACAAATCAACAAGTCAAAAAAGGCAAGGAATACAATACATTTTTTGAAGGAATTCCACCCAAAATACTTATGAAAGCATAAACCTCAGTCACCTGGAAGACTGAGTTACAAATACTGACACTCTCCCTGAGATTTACAAAGTAAAAGGTTTTAACTATATATTAACATTTAAAAAATTTTTAAATGCTCATATTTCAATAAACCAGTTCTTCCATTCCTTCCCTAACCTGAACTCTAAAAGAAATAACTATCATTGATAAGTCCTGTTGAAGATCTTTGCCTACTTGAGGTCACAAAGACATTCTCCAAAAACTAAGATCTACCTACATATCTATCTACAATAGAATAATATATTGACACAATGGAATAGTATACAGTAATGAGAACGAACAGTCTACAACTAAATACAATACAGATACATCTCACATTCACCCAGTTGCATAAAAGAAGTCAGACACAAAAGTGTACAGTATGATTCCATTTACAGAAAGCACAAAAGTAGGCAAAAACTAATCTGTGGTGTTAAAAGTCAGGAAAATGGTTGAGGGGTAGGGTGGTAAGAGATCACAAGGGAGCACAAAGGGGGACTTGTAAGTTGGTGGTGATGTTCAATTTCTTGATGTGGGTGCTGGTACACGAGTGTGCTCAGTTGGTGAAAATGCACTTGTTCATCACCCATAATGTGTACTTTCTGCATATTAAATTTCAGTAAAAGGTTTTTTGGTTTTTTTCTAAGTGTGAAGGAGTCTATTTTTCAAAATTGTTCAGGAAATATGAGAGCAAAAAAGTTTGAAGTTCATTGCTTCAAGTCGAAGCACAAAAATCAAATAACAAAAATTTTAAAAGCAATATGCTAGTTACCATAAATATTAATGGAGGTGTCAAATCAACTAGCAACTCTCAAACTTAGTAACATTGGTTTGAAACTATTTCAATCCAATAGGATAAATTGACACATCTAGATTTAGTGAGGAGTGTTGATTCTTAAAGATCTCAGGCAAGCAACTTGATCTTGTAGGTTTTTGGTAAACAACATGGTTTTTAAATCTTAGGAATTAAGTAACAAAGAGATTCACACATCTAGTCAAACACCCAATTTTACAAATGAAGAAACCAAGGTCCTTTGAAGTGGGTGATTTGTCCAAGGTCATAAGAAGCTCTGAATAAGTATAAACAATACAAGTTATTTAATTAAGTTCACCCCCTCCCAATTTTCTGTAACTTCTAGGGGATTTCCACCTTCCAAGAGAGTTTGTTTACTGGCAGTGTCCCTCAATACACACTATATTCAACGGAAACATTTTCACCCAAACAACTCAAAATTAATTTCTTTGCCATCCATGACTAATAGCCAAAAGCTATTTCTGTGGCAGAAAAGATAAGACTTTCTAAAAGTAAAGTTCATGATGCTCGGCCTAACAGATAACTTTCTGTTTACACTAAATAATGACTTTCACACTAAATTTAAGAATGTGTGATAATTTAAAATAACAATGGCACCTATTTACATATGGTTTCCCTGAAAAAGACTTTAAAAAAATCAATTGTGACCCAAATTGAAACCAAAGATTTTCTAAAAGTGCATATAAACAAATGAATGTGCTAAATTACTGAAATTATACTAACTTAATATTAAATCAATCATAACTGTGACAAGTACCAAAAAAATTAAGTTCTCCAATTCATTCCAAATAGCTTCCATATACAAGAATAAGAAGTATGCTTAACATTTTTAAAAGGAAGAGTGACTTGTCATTTTGAAGTCAAGTCCATCAAAAGTGAACAGTACATAAAACAACCCTTTTAGTCCCATGAAAACATAGTTTTAAATTACAGAAATGCTTTAGCTTCCACAGTATCACCATAGTGTTCTTTCCACTATCACAAGACTCTCTCCTTTTATTTCAAACTATAAAGTTCAGTGCCAAGATGAAGCCATGGACTTGCCGTCCCTAGAGGAAACACCTGGCCTTTGAGGACCTGCAGAAAATTTAAAAGTAAATCAGAAAATGGTTTTACAGCCACAGAAACTTATTTACTAAAGAACTGGAGGTCTCAATGATACAGACACAGATAATTAAAAATGACTTAACAATTACATGCAACATGGTATCCTGGAACAAAAAAAGAATATTAGTGGAAAACCGGTAAAATGGAATAAAAATCTACAGTTCAGCTAATAATAATGTACCAATGTTAATGTATTAGTTTGGACAAATATACTGGGGTTATGTATACTTGAGTGAAGGCTATATGGGAACGCTGTACTATCTTTGCAATTTATTGTAAGTCGAAAGTTATTCCAAAATAAAAAGTTTAAAAAGAAATGACTTAGCAAAAGTGTACAAAAGTTGAGAAATTTGTACCTCACCAATCAAATGCCCACAATCAATATCTATCTTCAAGTGATACATCTCCATCCACACGAGGCCTAAATGAGGGATGGAATGGGTTCACAGAGGGGTCTCTTTAAACGCCACCTATTTCTCCAACATTACAAAATAAAATAAGCTCCAAAAAAGTCTCAAAAAAATACTTTAGGCAGGAATGAAAATGAAAAGTCTGAAACGATTCCTCAGGTGGACAGGGAAGAGAAGAATCCTATTTAGTACAAAAGATGTGGGCTGTGGACAGCCAAGTAGAAAAGGGTATTCTAGAGGTCCTAAAACAGTGAAGCTTAATAATAAAAAATACGTACTATTTCTTATGCACTCACCTAGGAGCCAGGTGCTGTTTTAAGTGCTTTACCCATATTAACACATTTAATCTTCCCAAGTACCCTGTAAAGGAGGCATTACTTTTATTTTCATTTTACCGATGAGAAGTTCTTTAAGTAACGGAACAGAGCTTTGAAGGCAAGCACTCTGGGTGAACAGCCCATGCTCTTCACCACTATACCACACAGCATTTTGAGGAGCCAAACCAGAAGAAAGTTCCTGCCTTCCAGAGACCAGTCCCCACTACTCACCCTCTCCTCAGCCTCCGCCAAAGAAGAAAGGCCTCTTCCCAAGGCTTAGGAGTCCTTGCCATGACTGCAAAGGAAGATAACCCTGCCGCCCTATCTGCCAGTTTCCGTTCATAATCTTTCAGTACCTGATACACTCAGGGCATGTTCCTGCTGAAACACTGTTATACATAAAAGTTAGTTTTTATAGTACTATCAGTATTCAAAAATTCAGATATGCTGGGCTGGCCTGGGAATCTGAATACCGTATGTGACACAAAAGGTGGGAAAATGGTGCTGATTAAGAAAAAAAAAAGCCTTATAAATGGACCTTTTAGAAATTGAGGCTCCCTTTACATAGACTCTAGCCTTACAGATGCCATGATAATTAAATTGTAATAATGACATCGCAGTTACACAAACAATACAGTTGTGCTCATACAGCTGTGAACTAAAATCTTAAGCCCCCTCCCAGCTGACTGAATGGACCCCCTGTTGGCCAAGGGGACCCCAAAAATACCCTAAAACTGAGATGCTGGCCATGAGAAGCGAGGTCGGACATGTCTGGTCATGCCCCCCCTCCCTTTTTGGAGATATCCTCTGGAACCCATTAACAAGCCTAAAGCTATACAAGGCAAAGCTTAAACCACACCTGCAGGTCATCAATATACTTCACAGATCACTTGAGTCTGAGTATACATCCAGTATATGTTCAGTGGCTCATCTCTGATCAACAGACTTCCTTATCTTACCTTAAAACTTCTAAGCCTTTAGACAAAGCTTCATTTCTTTAACCAATTACAAATCAAAGAATCTTGAAACCCACCTATAACCTCGAAGCCCCACTTCGAGATGTCCTGCCTTTTTGGGCAAAACCAATGTATACCTTCCAAGTATTGATTTATGATTTACGTATAATTTCTGTCTCCCTGAAATGTATAAAACCAAACTGTGAGCCAATCACAGTGAGACTACTTGCTCAAAGCTTCTCGGGCATGGCTCTCTGGGCCAAGGTCGCACATATTCAGCTCAGAATAAACCTCCTTAAATTATTTTACAGAGTTTGGATTCTTTTCCATTGACATATTAAAGTGGTATAGTTCTTTATACCTAACATGATAGGAATGGTGTTACTGAAAAAAAAATAGCTTAATATTCTATGGATTTCCTGCACTATGACCAATTGTGGATTTATCCAGCAGTTAATATACTGCTCCCCTGGCTCCCTCAGTAGGCTCTGCATTAAAAAATTACTACCAAGTAAACGAACATATCTTTCATGCCCCCACCCCTAGAACAGAAGGGGTATCATCTCAGAAGATAGCTAAAGTAGGAACAGTAATAGAAGCAATGATGATGTCAATGTAATAATAAGAACTCTTTTTGAGCATTTACCATTGCTAGGCAAGTTTTAAATATGATACAGCCTCTAGCTCAGTTAATACTCACATGAGGTAGATACCACATTATCCCCATTTCAAAAATGAGGAAACAGGTCAGAGATTAAGCAATCTGCTTAATCTGACCCAAAGCTAGTGTCAGAAAATCTGAACATCTGCGCATTTTACCCGTAGAGATCATATTATTAACCACTGCTCTCTGTAATTAAATAATCTGATAACCTCTTAAAATGAACAGGGCGTGCTTACCCAAATTCATTTCAAACAAAAGAGTGGTTTGGAGACCAAGAAAAGGATCTATCTTGACTTTTATTAGGAATACTTCCTTCAGCCAAGCTAAGGCTGAACACATTTATGGAGAACAAATTTAATATGTATTTAGCTGTGCTTTTATCACTTTGAAATCCCTCACTTGTTTGAACACCATAAACAGTGGTAACAGGATGTAACCTCAACAGACTAATAAACATTTTAAAATCTTCAGGTGGCTAGGTGTGGAGGTTCATGCCTGTAATTCCAGCACTATGGGAGGCTGAGGTGGGAGGACAGCTTGAGCCCAGGAGTTTGAGACCAGCCTGGGCAACATAGTGAGACCCCCATCTCTAAAAAATAAAATAAAATCTTCAGGTAAAACAAACACACTGTCTATGTTTATCACCAAGTAAATGAGGGCAAAATAACTGAAAGAGGTCGAATACCTTTGAAAAGTTTCAAATCAGCAGCAAGAAATGGTGGAAACAAGATTTTCCTTTTATGACAAACTAAAACTCTGTTCTTTCAACAACACTGTAAGATCTCTTTTAATGACAAACATTAAAAAAAGCCATCTGATTCACATAACAAATCTAATTTTGGATAGCTAAAGGTGTACTACCTACCATCTTACTAAGTAATTAACAAAAAGCAGGCAACCCCCAACAATTTCTGGAGCACGAGCTGATTTTTCAAATCATCTATTTGAACCTCACAACTTGTCTTCCCTGGTAACAATGATCAATGTGCTAGGTTTCCAAGCCAGTCCACGAAAGCTTATAGGTCCATAAGGTTACAGAAGTAAAAGGAAACACAAAACCTGTGGGGCAATGTTTCTATGAGAAAATCCATTTAGCATTCCAATTTAGGATAACAGCAACTACCCTTGCCCCATTCAGCTCTGGAAGTAGAAAAAGGAAATCTTCCCTTCCCAACTGGGAATCTGAGCTTCCCTAGGACCATAGGCCTTGGTTTCTATATGATCAAGGCAGAGCAGGAGTAAAGGCAGGAACCAGATCAAAAAGGCAGAGCTGGGAGGGAAGATCAGGGATGAAGAAGGCAAGATCTCCTTGGGAGAGAAGGATGGAGGGTGGGATGGCAGCTGAAAGCAAGGAAAAAGTGTGTGGCAGGGGCAGGAGGATTGCTGAAGAAGATGTGAGAACAGTGCCTGTTCCTGCAGCACATGGGCTTTTATAAACTTCTTCCTTGATGCCTAAGGAGAGGAAAGGAGAAGACAAAAAGAAACTGTAGAAGGGTCTTGACACTGTCTCCCTCACTCTGGCTATTCTCATTCTCCTTTTCAAGGTAGAATGGGGTGGGTTAAAGGGTTTTCTTTGCAGCCTTTTTGACCTCCTATAGCACAGGAATTCAGGAAAGCAGAGTGAACTGGAAGAGTTTTGGTGCCCTCCTTGTCAGTGTCCACTCTGTCAAAGACTTCGGTGTCAACTGCGAACTAAGGGAAAGCTCGAGATAACGGCAGAACAGCATCAGAGAGGAAAGAAAGGAAGGAGAGAAATTTGAAGTAGGGTAGGAAGCAGGATATTGGAGAGTTGGACAAATAAATTAATAGAACTGACAATGAATTCAACTATAATAAATGTTATTTTGGATTAATTCAGTTTAGCAGTTCCAAGTATTTCATCAGGTCCATTTTACTTTTAGACAAATATCTGTGGCCATGGTAATAATTTAAGGTTTATTATGCAGAAGGTATGAAAATAAACTTCTAAATACATGAGACATTTCCTGGTGCTTTTATCTTTATATAATGGAAATATAAATCATTTCAAAAGGCTTTTTTTTACTTGGTAAATACTCAGTTACATTATCATTTGTCAATTGTTTTCACCCTAGTAGCCCAAATATCATGAGTAATTACCTTCACAAGTAAGGAAGTATATTTAAATCTCTCTTGGGAGTATTAATTATAATAAAAAATTGCTCATTCAGACCAAAGATTGCCCATCAAGACTCCGAGGTATCATTTAAAATACAGTCCCACAGTCCACATAACACACACACATGCTGTTGTATACTGAGGAACACAAGACTTCTTTTTCCGTTTCCATGAAAATATGACTACTTAACTGAAGGCCCCGAAACAATTTACTTCTTAAAAGATGGAACAGCAAATCCAAAATTTCATAGTAACTTTTCTAGAACTTCCAGCTAGAGACAATTAATTAGAGAGGTAAACCTGACCAAATCGCCTGATGGGGAATGAGTGCCAGACATTTAGCATCTTTTTTCCCCTGATTTCTGCAGCTGGTCTTCCAGCTGAACTCTATCCAGATGTGAAGCCTCTCTCTTGAGCAGGGATAAGGGCCAGGATGGCAGACTCAGCAGTGCAACAGAGATGCAACAGCAGAGACCAGTGGGAGACAAAAATGACCATGGCAAGATGTTCCTGCTGTTTCACTAACATCTCAGATACTACCTGGGAATCTGTAAAAGGCTTTTAGTCTCTAGCCTCACAGGAGATTATGCTGGATCCCATAATAGCTGCTGTATTTTCTCCAAACCATGAACTGGGTCCAAAACCTTCATACCAAATTAAAGAGAAGAAAACAGGGTCAGCTGTCAAATATTCCACTTGCTGGAGAAGTGTATGTGTATACCTCCAAGCTCTGATAAAGCAAATTCAAACCCCTATAAATAGTTGCTATTTTAATAATGTAATTTGAGGTATTATTCAGGACCAGAATAAACAAAATATTTGATCTTTGAAGTATCTTCGACATGCTGAAACAGGAGGCAAAGTTACTGAAAACATCTGAATCTCAGACAGGTCACTATCAGCTATTAGGAATCTTTACAGATTAGCAGACTTCTGCTCAATTGTTACCTCTGGCTAGAAAATGGACACATCTGAAAAGAAAAAAAAATGAGATTATCTTGAGCCAAGTACACTGAAAGGTTTCAAGATAACCAACAGAACTGAAAGGTTTCTTTGTAACAAAAATGTTCATTTTCATAAAATGTTTATCAGTCAGCACATAAACTTATGCAGAGTATGGTAGAAAGAATACATGCTCTAGAATCAAACAAGCATGGGTCTGAGTTCTAGCTCTGCAATTTACCAGCTTTATCACCTCCTCAGGGAAGTTACTGAAGAAAACTGGAGGTTAGTGCTGTTATCTGTGCAACAGGGATAATGTTATCATTAGCACAGGGTAGCTATGAGGATTAAATGCAAATGCACATTGCCCACCAAGCCCAGTGCCCAAATATAATCAACATTAGCTCTGTTTGCTCCAACCCAAAGCGTACACAGTATGGTTCTATAATTAAGGAGAAGACTGCGTCAAATAAACATATGAAAGAAAGTTCAGGGTGACTAAACATAGATGTTCTGTAGATCTAAAGATGAAAATCACATATTTAATATTAACCTTCACTGAAGTCTAACTTTCCCTTGATTAAGCTAGTTGTAAGCAAATGGGGAGGGGGTCCCTAAAGTTGTAAAAATTCACATCACACACTGATTTAAAATTATATATATGTATATGCTTGCATTCTTCCAGTGTTCATAAAAAGACATCATTACAAAACAACATGGTATGGTAATGGTGCATTTATAATTTAACACTGCAAAATTAAACTCTCATCTCAAAAACCCTTTATTGATTAAAATGTTTCTTTCTTCTTACATATGTTCTCATATATTATTGCAAATCATTCCTAAAGCAAAGAAAAAAGTAATTCCTCTTATCCTTCCAAAATGAAAAAGTGTGCAAAGGAAGCTCAGTTTGTCAAATCGGGTTTTTTCCCCATTCATTCTTGTTCTCTTACAAACCAGAAGTAAATATATTATATGCCAAAGTTACTGTCTGACTGACAAACGTCACTGAAGAACACATCGAACTGACAAGCCCTGTCTGGACCAAAGGTGACGAGTTTTCTTAAAGAATTTAAATAAGTTACGTTTCAGTAAAGACAGAAATGCTTTATATTTTAACGCATCAACAGTACGAACTGTTGATTTTATATGCAGCTTACTTTATACCGCACCTTGCCCCTACACCTCAAATCCTGTTTTTATGCATCTTATGAGCTGGCACACAGTAATAAACTATAGAACTCCAACTGGGAATAACTCCAATTTGTTGCTGGACCTCAAAGGACTTCAGTGATCTTCTTAAACGAACGTAGACAATGTTTCCTCCTCACTCAACACCTACCAACATCATCTGCAAACCTCTTCTACAACAATTCTTACTATACTACTACTAACCTCCACATCTCTCAACACCCTCGACAGCCCCAACCTTGGTGCTGCCAGTCTTCATCCCCAAACACCTTGCTGAGGCTTAAAGCCCGTCCACAGAGGCTCACTCTTCGCAATGAGTGAGAGTCCGGCGAGGAAGGGCATCATCCCCTTCGTTCGCGGGGGGGCGAAGGCCAACCAAGACGCCACCCCACCCCGGCCACTCCCTCTCCCCTCGGCCTCCCAGGGCGTCCGGGCGGGCGCGGACGTGCCAGGCCCTGCGCAGACCTCCAACAGCTCCGCAGTTCTCGGTGTCCGCCGCAGCCCCAGGCCGAGCCGAACCCCCGGAACACCCGCAGTCGCTCACACGCCCACAGTCCCAGGCGCGGCGTCACCAGGACGGTCCCGCGGGCGCCCCCGACGCCCCGGCCCGGGCAGGTGCCGGTCCTCCTCGCGGACACTCACCCAGCGGCCACTGCTCTCCGTCCGCCGCAGCCACCTTGTCCTCACGTCGGTCGCCTGCTCCCGCGGGGGGTCCGGGCCGGCGCCGCTTCCCTGCCCGACCCCCCTCGGGTGCGCGCAGCGCAGGGCCGGAATCCGGTGAGAGCCGCCGCCGCCGCCCCCTTCCCTCCCTCCTCCCTCAGTGCGTCCCTCCCACCGAACCCGCCTCGTATTTCCTGGATCCGGTGTCGGTGAGAGCTTGGCAAGCAAACTTGTACGGCGCCGGCGCTCGCCAGGCACAAAGATGGCGTTACTGGGGACTGCCTAGGGCGATCTCGCGAGGCTTCCCCGACAGGAACAGGAGGGCGGGGGCTCACAGGAAAGGTGATAAAGTAGGGTAGCCTGAGCAAACGCTCCCCATATCGGAAATGGGCGGTACCACTTACGAGAAATGTTGCTGCGCCTGCGCGCGCAGGGGATAACGCATGCCCAGAACAGCTCCTCAAGTAGGACCCAGTTCACCAGGTTTTACCTGTTTCCTCTAAAGAAGTGGGGCGGAGGAGTCGAGAGTGAAACCCGGTGAAGGGCTTGGCAGGACCGGGTGTCAAAGTGATAGGCGTCCCTGAAGGCTTGGTCATTCCGCAGGAGCCCTAAAGGCCAACACGCTTTTGCGTCCTCGGGAGTCCTCCAACCCTTTGCTTGCCCCTGTCTGCGCTGTCACCAAGTTTTGTTTACAAAGCCTCAGCTGCCTCTTCTTAATCCTGTTGTTGGTTCACATTATTGGTCAAGAGCTTGCTGTATGTTTGCAACTGGGCTCACAGCTGGCAGCCACAATCCTCGTTTCTCACGTTACCATCTTAACTTTCGCTTTCATTTTGGTGCTACATGAGCTTTCCAAATCTCATATTAATAAATTCCCTTTCCTGTTTTATTTTTCTTCGCTCATTCATTTATTCATTCAAACGTGTGTAGTTCAATTTCCTATGTGCCAGATACTGAGGAAACAGATATGCTCTTAACTCAGGGAAGCTACTGTCCTGGAATGGAGATGGGTGAGAAAAAACAACGATGACAGTTTAGCACAGTAAGTTCTATGATAGAGATGAATAAAGAGAGGAGTGACAAATATGGGGAGGGGGATGTCATGAAATACTTCAAAGAAGAAATTCTTGAAAGGCGCCTCACACACATAGGATGTAGTCCAGTGAATCAGGATGATGTCTGGAAACAAACCACTCCCATTATTTCAACCAAGAGAATTAATATAAAGAATTGATTATTAAACCATTGAAAAGGCCAGAAGAGAACTCTTAATGTATCACAGAGGTAGTGACTGCAGGAAGCAGTAACTATGCCTAAAGCCAGGAAGAGGAAGGGTAGAGGTTGGGATTATTGAAACAAACAATTATTTAGATAAGCTATTTAGACATTTAGAGGGGGGTCTTTGTGGAAGTAAAACTCAGAACTCTGAGAAGGGAGTAGCATCCACTGATGCTGGTTTCTCTGAGAAGGGCTCAAAGTGCTTCATCTGCAAGTGTAGGGAAACTGCAAACTGGATCCCAACTGCTGCTATGGAAAGAAAGTGTCCCCTGTCCCTGTGGGAGTTTCCAGTCTCCCTCCAGCCTGGGGATAAGAATGAGACACATGGACTAGAGCTAAACTTGACCCACATCTTGAAGCAGAGCAGATCCAGTGTCAAGAGCCACTCATTTTGGAAGCTGGATGTGGTCTGAAAGGGGGCCATTCACTCCTGTCACACCCCACATAGTGGGCACCATTGTGCTAAAGCATTTGTAGAAAGCTTGCTTCAGGTTCAAGGTCTTGTACCAAGCAGAGCAGCCCCGGCCAACTTGCAAACACATGCGTGGGAAATAAATGAGTATTGTAGTATGGTACTGAGACTTTTGTTCATTATATAGCAAAAGTAGACTAATACAGGAGTCTGCTCCACAAAGTGAGCCATGGTTTGTTTCCCTCTGTCCTCTTGCTCCACCATCCCTAGAGTGTTGTCCTAGTCTATGTGGTCCAGAATGGCTCAGCACCACATCACATTCCAGTTATCAGGAAGGAGAAGGCTACCCATTTCCTTTAAGGTCATGACCCAGAATTCGTTAGCATTACTTATGTTAATGGTCCATCAGTGGAACTTAATCACATTGTTACATCTACCTTCAAGGGAGACTGGGAAATGTGGCCTTATTCTGAGCAGTCCTATACCTAGCTAAAAATTCTCTGGCATTGAGAAAAAGTTTGGGAGGACAACCAGCAGCTCCATAAAATAATCAAAATTTAGAACTTGATTTGAAGTTATATCTTGTCTTCTCTCTCATTTGGCTCCTGCCACCAGTGAGAAGCTTGGAGCCAAGGAAGCAGATATAACCCTTCTCTTTCTGTCCCTTAGGCTTCTACTTCTCTTACCCATCTTGCTAACCACAGCTTCTTCTTCTCCAGGGGTGAAGAGGATAGGAGTGAAGGTGGGCAAGTTATTGCTTTGCTGATGCTGTTGTAAGACGTTTTTGTCCTCTCTGGACATGGAAGATACCTAAAATTGGCTCTTTGGCTCATGATTTCTTTTGTGGGTTCTTCTTGGAAGAGTCAATAGTACATCCCAGGACACAAATGATGCTCTTTCCTCTGTCTGGCCTCTATCTCATCAGCCCCTGGTCTCTCTTACTTTTCAATGCTGCCATAAGTTCTCTCTTGCTTGTCAATGCCTTCTATGAGACTGGCATCCAAATGCTGGCTCTCATGGGGTGAGCATGATTCTTCAGGACACTCTTCTCTGCATGGTTCTTAGATACGGACTCGATCTTTTCTAACTTCTTCTCAGCCCCTGCTTCTTGTGGAATACCCACAGCTTCTTACTGCCAAGGTCCCCTTACCCTCTTGGTAGGGCCTTTGACAGGGCACAAACAAATGGCTCAAACTGTTTTGCTTTCTGTGACACTCACCTGATCCGTGGGAAACTCACATATCCTTGCCATGCTGAACAACAGACACGCTGCCCTGTCATTGCTGCTCCAGCCAGTTTCCTGCCTTCGGAATTCTGATAAGAGGCAGGCAGCAGTGTCTATAGTAACACAGGCCTCCAAACTCCAAAGATACAAAGCAGGCTCTCTCTAAAAGTCTCTCTCCAGGTTGAACATACAGATAGCTACAGTTCAGGAACCAAGCATCTGGAGGGTGATACATCTTGAAAACATCCCTAACTCAGCTCTCAGGGGCCCTCTCACTCATCTTCCCCCTTCCCAATGGGAGAGAAAATCTGCAGCATTCCCTCAAAGATGATAATGGATAAACATTTCCTGTGCAGTCTTCTTTTATTTAGGCTGGAGGAAGTGTTTGAGTGATAGTCATAGAACTGGTTTTGCCACCTTTTGGTAAGTCCTGTAGGGAAGGGCCTAGAAGCTCTCTTTAAAATGTGATAGCACTTAGTATGCATTCTCTTCACCTGTTTCAGACACATCTTATGTACCATTTCAGATATTTTTAGCCTATTGTATTGCCTATAGTATCAATAACCTATTGTCATATAACAAACCATTCTAAAATATAATAGTCTAAAATAATAATCATTTTATTTGCTCATTATGCTATGGGTCAGCAATTTGGGGTGGGCTCAGCTGGGCAGTTCTTCTTCTGATCTCACATGGAGTCATTCATGGTGACAAGAATAGAGGCTATTCATGGGACCAACAACATCCAGTGTCATCCCCAACTCCAAAGGATATGGTCTAAAAGCTAACTTTTTAGTTAGCTAACTTTTTAGCTTTTAGACCATTGCATGAGCTTTTGGACCATTACATGAGGCTGTCTGCTTCTGAGTGATTATAGCAATGGTAGAGAGCATGTGTAGTGGATACTGTGGTGCTCTACCGAGATCCCTGCTTCAGGGCAATGCACCTATCCCTAAGTTTTTGGGACTTTTGGTTCCTGACAGCTTGCATCTCTGTACTTCACTGGGAATTGCTTTTTCTTGCAGAGAACTGCCTCACAAAGGTTACACACTCTCACAATGGGTAGCCCACAGCCAATGACTGGCTGATATGGAGAAGGAAAGATTAGGCACTCTTGCCTTAATATGGAACAACTATGAAGGGCCATTGTAGCTTCAAAGCTCCATGTGAGATACGCTAAAGCCTTGGCTGCAAACACATCGCAGGTCAGCCTCTCCCTCTGTCCAAGCCTATCTTCCTCATTTCCTTACGGGTGTATTTCCCAAGAGAATTTCTAAACCTCCCGCACTGAGTTCTTCATCTCAAAATCTGTTTCCACAGAACCCAATCTAAGACTTGCGTATAGTGGACCTATGCATAGTGAACTAAGTTGTTTTACTGTCTCGCATCTACTAACCCTTTTGCTAGCAATCGTCCCAGATAGCCTTCCGTGAGGATTGGAGAAGACTATTCCTCCCTTTAAGTGTATGTGCTTCTCCTGCAGTTACTACAACTCCAGTTCCAAAGGTGATCATATTACTCAGTCCTGGCCAATCAGAACCTCAGACTTCTCAGGCCACAGTAATTGGCTCAGGGATGGGCACATGACATGGTCAGAGACAATCAGATGCCGTGGACTTTTGCTGCCCCATCTAGGCTAACACTCTCACTTTTTCCTGAGAAGATAGAAGATCTGGAGTTGCAACAGCCATCTCATGACTACAGGGGGAACTCTGTCTAAAGAATGGTACCAAGCCAAAAGAAGTGAACTGAGAGATAAAGTGAGAGAGAAAGGAAGTAGGTTTAGGGGACATCATCTGAACTCCCGCATCATGTAGTACCTAAAACCAGCCCTATCTCCTATGCTATTAAGTTACATAAACTAATACATGTTTCTTTTGCATAAGCTAGTTTGGGATACATTTTCTGTCACTTGCTAACAAAAGATTCTAAGCTTGATATATCATGAATGAATGAGCTTAAGAAATGCACGGTTTGAGCACTCAAGACCATGATTGAGTATAGGGAAGGCAAAGTGACCAAAAATATTTATATTCTGTGTTAATAAAATGAATCCAATTTTTGCCTAGTGCTTAGTGCTCAACATATAATAAGTGCTCATGTCATAAGTGTTCAATAACATCTGTTAACTTAATTGTAATTCTACAAAAGGAAACAAACCTGAAGAACCTAAGGTGACACAGTGAATTTGGACAGAAGCAGTATTTAAACCCTTTTCCACCAAAAGTAAGTGATGTATGTATCATTGTTACTTACAATATGTTGTGGCTGAGAGTGTTCTTTGCTCTTGGGAAGACTATGGACAACCCCTCAATACACATAAAAAAATGGCTTGCTTTAGCAGCTTTCTTTTCCAGATGGTCTTGAGGCCTTTCTGAACCACAGAGTTTCCTTTACATAGTAAACAGGTAATAGTAAAAGAGACATTTGACAGATGAAAATTGAGGTTAAGGTAATTGCTCAAGGTAATAGGTAACTAGTTCAGCCAAGATGGAAATTCAGCCCTTCCCTTCCCAAATGCAATGATCTCTCTGCCAGGAACACCAGAAACAGTGAGTGTCATTTACTGATAGCCTTAGGGATTCATTTATTGTTCAACATGCATTTCTTGAGCCACGTTCTGAGGATGCAGAGATGAATAGGACAAAGTCCATGGCTTCATGATATTTCTAGTTTATTGGAGAGAATGTCACATAAACAAATAAGCATAATGAAATGTAGCAAATGAAGCTATAGCACATGTCTTTGGCATTCTAAAATATGGGTCTATAGAAAGTGTTTGGGAAATTAGGGATTGGAAAAGGAGATATGGGAAGGAGAGAGTTGTCTGTGGAGGTTGTCTGGAAGGAGGTCATGTGTAAACTCGTAATAAAAATGAGTAAATATATGTCCAGTTGTTATAAATAAGACAATAAACATTAAAAATGAAAGTTTTTGCAACTTCAGGTTTTAGTGAACTTAATAGCATAGGAGATTATTTCAATTTTACCAAGGAGAGATTATGTAAAGAATTTTTTTTCTAAGAGACTAACTTAACTTGGCATATGTAAAGAATTTTTTTAAATTTCTCCTTTCCATACTTAAAAAGATCATTTGTTTACTCCTAACTCTCATGCTCTCAATCAGAGAGTGATTACATCACAAGAATTCTTTCTAAACTTCTCATTCTACAATCTTTTGACCCCTTCTCATGAGCTCAGAGACGTGGGAGGGAACAGTTGGGAGATGGTAAATCATGGTGCATGAGAGCGAATCCTCTTTATGTTTCTTGGACAGGGATAGTCTTGGGGTTACTGATAAATTGCATGCATAGATCTTTCAAACTAGGATGGGTCAAAAACTAGTTTGAAACCCATAATATGGTTCATATGTATAATGTCCAAAAGATGGGCTGAGGAATAATAGTGGAAAATACTTCATTTAGCATATTGGTTAGAAAATTGTAAATGAAGCATATTCATTTATAGTCAAAAGTAGGGTGATAATTATTTAAAATATTACATTACATTGTCTGTCATTCTACCATTGTAATACCATTACTTTCCTTTTTATTTATTCATTCACTCAACGAATATGTAGGGAGGCTCTGTGATGCTAGGCCTTATGCTAGAAGCTGGAGTCACAGCAGTGAACAAAGAGCTGTGGTCATCGCTTCCCATTTAGAGGGGATGAATACACAAGCAAGTACAATAAAGTGTGATACGGGAAGGCACAGGGAGCACCTAGTAGAGATACCTAATTTGGACTGGGGGGCTCAGGAAAGGCTTCACAGAGAAAATGACATGTAAGTTGAAGGAAGTGACAGAATCATTCACTTCTACAAATGCAATAATACTTTTATCAGTTAGGGTAGGCTAATAAGATTCCCAAAATGCAGTGACTTAAAGAACATGTTTATTTCTCTCTACTATAACAGCCTAGGTCAGTTATTCTGTGTTGGCAGGTGGCTCTCCTCCACATGGTGATTTAGGGACCTGGGTTCTTCCTGCTTTGTGCCTCTGTAACTTCTACGGCCTTGTTGCCTACAAGATTGAGGCTGTGTTACCACAACCACATATCAACTAGTAAAAGACAAAAAATGTGGAGGAGGCATCTGGCCAGGAAGTGTCACACATCCCTTCTACTCATATCTCATTGACTAGAATTTAATCATATGACTACATCTAATTTCATATGCCTAGGAAGCAGGTTAGAATGGATTTGGTGAACAGTTAGCAGAGTGCATCACTATAGTGTATGTAAAATCTTTTTCTAGGTTTCTACTTTACTTATCATTATATGAAGTATTTTCCATGTTTCTTTATAGTCTTCATTAATGTGGTAGATTTTATTATTATTATTATTATTATTATTTTTTGAGACAGAGTCTCACCGTGTTGCCCGGGCTAGAGTGCCATGGCATCATCCTAGCTCACAGCAACCTCAAACTCCTGGGCTCAAGCGATCCTCCTGCCTCAGCCTCCCAAGTAGCTGGGACTACAGGCACGCGCCACCATGCCCGGCTAATTTTTTCTATATATATTTTTAGTTGTCCGATTAATTTCTTTCTATTTTTAGTAGAGACGGGGGTCTCGCTGTTGCTCAGGCTGGTTTCGAACTCCTGAGCTCAAACGATCCTCCCGCCTTGGCCTCCCAGAGTGCTAGGATTACAGGCGTGAGCCACCGCGCCCGGCCCGGTAGATTTTATTATTGTTCAACAAATTTGCTGCCCCTCTACTCTGGGCCCTAAGTGGGCCTCCCTGGAGGAGGAGTATCTGCCCCATTGATACAAGGCTTGGTCATGTGACTTGTTTTGGCCAGTGGAATTTGAGCAGAAATGACATATCCTGCATCTGAGAATAAGCTTTAAGAGCCATTATATTACTCAGTCCTTACTATTTTTCCACTGCCATGAGACCAACATGAGGGTTTGTCCTTCCAACTGGGTCCTGGGTTGACGCAGAGCTATAGCTAACCTGTGAAGGATAGATAATGTGAATGAGAAATAAATCTGTGATAAATCAGTGAGATTTGGGGATCATCTGTTACTGCAGCATAATCTAGCTGAAGCAATAGTTGTAATGTCTGTGTTATGCACTCCGATTTTTTAGTCCATTCTCTGATATTGGACATTTAGGTGGTTTCCAATTTTCTACTATTATATATAATGCTGAAATGAACATCTTTATGCAAATATTTTTGTTCATTTGTTTCTTTTAAATTATTTCCCTAGGATACATTTTTTTTCAGGTTAGAAAACTGAGTCAACCTAGATGATCATCATTATTGCTCTAGTTCCTATGAGGGACATATTGTCTGTGCATTAAGTCAGGGTACAGCAATAAACATAGAAACCACTCTAATACTTTCAACAGAGGAAAAATAAAACAGGAAATTGACTTCATAAGTGACGGAGAAACTGAGAAGTCAGTGGTGAAATAACCCTAAAATTGGCAACAGCAGAAAGATGCTGCCACCCCTTAGGAACAATCTGAAGGGAAGTAGAACCCGGGCTGTGTCTGCCTGGTCAGAATTGTCCAGTAGTAGCTGGGATCATAGAGGGAGGTTTGGTCTGGCACAAGCTAAATCCACACAAGAGATGCTATAAAAATCAGAAAAAAGAGGGAGGAAAATACTGTGAACTCTTCCCTCTTGCTCTCCAATCTTCTGCCAGTACCCTTGTTGTAGTTTGAATGTTTGTATCGCCTCCAAAATTCATGTTGGAACTTAAACTCCAATGTGATAGTATTAAGAGATGGGTCCTTTAGAAGGTGATTAAGTCATCATGAGACGAGAGCCCTCATGAATGAGATTTGCAACTTTAGAGAAGGACTGGAGGGATCTAGCTAGCTTTTCCCCTTCCATATCTTCTGCCATGTGAAGACACAGTGTTGGTCCCTTTTGCCCTTCCACCATGTGAGGATGCAACAGGAAGGCCCTCATTAGATACCAAATGCCTGCTCTTTGTTCTTGGACTTTCCAGCCTCCAGAATTGTAAGAAATAAATTTCTGTTTTTTACAAATTACCCAATTTAAGGTATTTTGTTATAGCAGCACAAACAAATTAAGACAACTATTCATTGGCCAAACCTACCCAGAAGCCAGAGAACAAAGGAACCTGGGAAATGTAGTTCTCTATGAGACAGAACAAAAAAATGGGAGAAAGATAGCCAGGGGCTTCAGAGCAAACTGGGCAGTAAGGCATGAGTAAATTGCTTTTATCAGTCTTTCCAGCATTGTGTGTTATCATCATCATAAATGTTGCTCTTTCAGCATGGGATGCAATACGGTTTAGTAGTTAAGAGTACGGACTCTCAAGTCTAAACACTCCTGGGTTTGAAATCTTGCTCTAAGCACTTCCTAGTTATGAGACCTTGGGTGAGTTGCTTAATCTCTTAGTCTCAGTTTCTCTATATAAAATTTTGGGAAGATTAAATGATAGCATAGGTCTTAATACAAAATAGGTTTCCAATAAACATTAACTAATATAATTGCTAAGTGTAACATGAAATCTCTAGTTTAATTTTCACTTCCTTGATGTCTACATAGAATAAACATTTTCCAAGTGATTTTCCTTTGCCATATATATCTTTCCTCAAGAGTCAATTGTCTGTTCATTCCCTTAACTATGGGGTTTAGATATCTTTCTTATGAACTTAAATGATTTGTTAGTATGATATAGTTATTAATCCTTTGTCTATCACATTTTACATTTCCTGTTGCTCAAAGCTAAAGAAATTGTCATTCTCATACAAAGCTAAAAATTACCCCATTTTCTTCTGGGTTTCTAGAATTAGACTATGATATATAGTTATTTATTTTATTTTATTTCATTTCTTAGAGACAAAGTCTCACTCTGTTGCCCAGGCTGGAGTGCAGTGGCATGATCATAGCTCACTGTAGCCTCAAACTCCTGGGCTCAAGCGATCCTCCCACCTCAGCCTCCTGAGTAGCTGGGACTACAGGCATGTGCCACCACACCCAGATAATTGTTTTTAAAAGATTTTTGTAGAGATGGAAGTCTCAGTATGTTGCCCAGGCTGTTCTTGAACTCCTGGCCTCAAGTGATCCTCTCACCTGGCCTTCTCAGAGCACTGGGATTACAGGCATGAGTCGCTGCACCTGGCCCTGATATATAATTGCTTATTAATGAAGATACAAGTTTGACTATATATAACAGAGAAATAAAATATCTCCTATAAAAGTCTAGGCTAGTATGGTGTTCTATAGTGTCAGAAAACCACCCTCCTTCTATCTCATTCAGCCATCCATGGGATGTGGCCATGGTCTCCTGATCCAAGGTGGCTCTCTACCACCTCCATTTTCCAGCTAGCAGCAAGGGAGAGTGGGAAAGATGTAATTTCCCTTTAAGGGCACAACCTGGCAGTTGCACACATCACACCCTGTCACATACCATTGGCCAGAATTTAGTCCCCCACATCT